>PVIU01034531.1:0-11260 GCA_004026605.1 Ondatra zibethicus | reverse complement strand
TCCTCAAATCATTCCACACAATAGAAACATAGGGAACATTGCCAAACTCTTTTCATGAGACTTCAGTTACGCTGATACCCAAACCACAAAAAGATATTACCAAGAAAGAGAATTACAGACCAATCTTACTCATGAACATTGATGCAAAAATTCTAAATAAGATACTAGCAAGTTGAATCCAAGAACACACCAGAACCATCATCCACCTTGACCAAGTCGGCTTCATCCCACAGATACAGGGATAGTTCAACATATGAAAATCTGTCAACATAATCCACCATATAAACAAGCTGAAAAATGAAAACCACATACTCATTTCATTAGATGCCGAAAAAGCATTTGACAAAATACAACATCCCATCATGATAAAGGTCTTGGAGAGCCAGGGATACAAGGAACATACCTAAACATAATTAAGGCAATATACAGCAAGCCAACATCAAACTAAATGGAGAGAAACTCCCAGCGATTCCACTGAAATCAGGAACAAGACAAGGTTGTCCACTGTCTTCTTATCTATTCAATATAGTTCTTGAGGTCCTAGGTAGAGCAATAAGACACCAAAGGAAGATCAAGGGGATACAAATTGGAAAAGAAGAAGTCAAACTCTCACTGTTTGCTGATGATATGATAGTTTACATAAGTGATGCCAAAAATTCTACCAAGGAACTTCTACAATTCATAAACACATTCAGCAATGTAGCAGGATACAAGATTAACTCAAAAAAAAAAATCAGTAGCGTTCCTGTACACAGATGATAAAAGGGCTAAGGAAGAAATCAGAGAATCAACACCCTTCACAATAGCCACAAATAGCATAAAATATCTCAGAGTACCTCTAATCAAACAAGTGGAAGACTTGTATGACAAGAACTTTAAATCTCTGAAGATAGAAATTGAGGTAGACACCAGAAAGTGGAAAGATCTCCCATACTCATGGGTAGGCAGAATAAACATAGTAAAAATGGCAATCTTACCAAAACCAATGTACAGATTCAATGCAATGCCCATCAAAATCCCAGCAAAATTTTTTAGAGACCTCGAAAGAACAGTACTCAACTTCATATGGAAAAGCAAAAAACCCAGGATAGCCAAAACAATCCTGTAGAATAAAAGAACTTCTGCAGGCATCACAATCTCTTACTTCAAACTCTACTACAGAGCTACAGTACTGAAAACAGCCTGGTACTGGCATAAGAACAGACAGGAGGACCAATGGAACCGAATAGAAGACCTCGATATCAATCCACACACCTTCGAATACCTGATCTTTGATAGAGAAGCAAAAAATATCAAATGGAAAAAAGAAAGCATATTCAACAAGTGGTGCTGGCATAACTGGATATCAACATGTAGAAGAATGAAAGAGACCAATATCTATCACCATGCACAAAGCTCAAGTCCAAATGGATCAAAGACCTCAACATAAAGCAAGCCACACTTAACCTTATAGAAGACAAAGTGGGAAGTATACTTGAACACATTGGCACTGGAGACCACTTCCTAAATAGAACCCCAGCAGCACTGACACTGAGAGAAACAATTAATAAATGGGACCGCATAAAACGGAAAAGCTTCTGTAAAGCAAAGGACATGGTCAACAAGACAAAACGACAGCCTACAGAATGGGAAAAGATCGTCACTAACCCCACATCAGACAGAGGTCTGATCTCCAAAATATACAAAGAACTCAAGAAACTGAACACCAATTATGGATCACATAATCCAATAAAATATGGAGTACAGACCTAAACAGAGATCTCTTAACAGAGGAATCTAAAGTGGCTGAAAGACTGTAAGGAAATGTTCAACATCCTTAGTCATCAGAGAAATGCAAATCAAAACAACTCTGAGATTCCATCTTACACCTGTAAGAATGGCCAAAATCAAAAACACTGATGACAACTTATGCTGGAGAGATTGTGGGGGAAAAGGGAACACTTCTGCATTGCTGGTGGGAATGCAGCTGGCACAACCCCTTTGGATATCAGTATGGCGATATTTTTTCTCAGAAAATTAGGAAACAACCTTACTCAAGATCCAGCAATACGACTTTTGGGTATATATCCAAAGGATGCTCAATCATGCCACAAGGACATGTGCTCAACTATGTTCGTAGCAGCCTTGTTTGTCATAGCCAGAAACTGGAAACAACCTAAATGCCCCTTGATCGAAGAATGGATAAGAAAAATGTGGTACATTTACACAATGGAGTACTACACAGTAGAAAACAATAATGACAGCTTGAATTTTGCAGGAAAATGGATGGCGCTAGAAAGCATTATTTTGAGTGAGGTAACCCAGACACAGAAAGACAATTATCACATGTACTCACTCATAGGTGGTTTTTAAACATAACGCAAAGAATGTCAGCATACAAAATCACAATCCCAGAGAACTTAGACAACAATGCAGACACTAAGAGAGACTTACATAGATCTAATCTACATGGGAAGTAGGAAGTAGAAAGTAGAGAAAGACAAGAGCTCCTGATTGTTGCATGGAGAGTGGGGACCCTTTGTTTGTCCCAGCTACCCTGCTAGCTTACACCCGAAATAACCACACAGAAATTGTATTAATTAAATCACTGCCTGGCCCATTATCTGTAGTCTCTTATTGGCTAAATAATCTCACATCTTGATTTAACCCATTTCTAATAATCTGTATATCACCACGTGTTCATTGCTTACTGGGAAAGATTCAGCATGTCTGACCTGGTACCTCCATGGCGGCTCTCTCATTTTTTCTTTCTCCCAGAATTCAGTTCTGTCTTCTCTACCTACCTAAGTTCTGCCCTACCAACTAGGCCAAGGCAGTTTCTTTATTCATTACCCAATGAAAGCAACACACAAACAGAAGGAACTCCTACACCACCTGAGTAAATTGGGAGCATGGAGACCTTGGGAGAGGATTGAGAGGGGGAGGGGAGAGGCAGGGAGGGGAGCAGAGAAAAATTTAAAGCTCAATAAATATCAATAAAAAATAAAATAAAAAAGGGAATAAAAGAAAACCTTAGGAAATAAAATGTTGACCATATATAATCAACACAGATTAGAAGAGATATCTCATTAGCAAAGAGCTCTTACTGATCTTCCCTATAGGTGGGGTCAATTACTTGTATGTACTTCAGGAAATACACCATCAATTATTCCATGTTTAGGGTTTTTGAAACCATCTTTTTTTTTTTTGCAAATCTAAGCAGTTATACTTTCCATATCCTTACCATTTTTTAAAATTTTTTATTTTTCCATTCAAAAATTGACCCTTCCTCCCCTTCTCCCATTCCCCTCCCGCTTCCCCACTAGCCCTTCTCCCTCCCCCTCCATCCTTAAGAGAGGGCAGGGTACCCTGCCCTGTGGGAAGTCCAAGGTTCTCCCCTCCATCCCTGCCTATTTAGGTGTGCATCCAAGTAAACTAGGGTCCCAAAATCCAACACATGCAGAAGAGACAAGTCCCAGTGCTATTAACGATGGCTTCTCAGTCCGTCCCCATTGGCTGCCACATTTAGAGAGTCTGATTTGATCACATGCTCATTCAGTCCTGGTCCAGCTGGATTTGGTGAGTTCCCATTAGATCAGGCACACTGTCTCAGTGGGTGGACCAACCCCTAGCGGTCCTGACTTCCTTGCTCATCTTTTCCCTCCTTCTCTTCAAGTGGACCTTGGGAGCTCAGTCCATTGCTCTGATGTGGGTGTGGGTCTCTGTCTCTATCTCCATCCATCGGACGAAATTTCATATTCATATTTTTGGGTCTGGGTTATCTCACTAAGGATAGTGTTTTCTATTTCCACCCATTTGCATGCAAAATTCAAGATGCCATTGTTTTTTACCGCTGAGTAGTATTCTAATGTGTATATATTCCAGACTTTCTTTATCCATTCTTCCATTGAGGGGCACCTAAGCTGTTTCCAGGTTCTGGCTATTACAAATAATGCTGCTATGAACATAGTTGAACAAATGCTTTTGATCATTGTGAGGACCAGGTAGTCATGTGCTAAATTTCCATGCTGACAGGACGGTAAAGTATGTATTTTCAGCACATTGGTTGGGCATCCTTTTAAGCCCCAGCCCAGAAGGGTGATGTGGCTGGACCAGCTCTAGCCTCACTATGTCTGCCATTTTCAATTTTCAGAGTCCGTTGACTATAATCTTGCAGTTTATATGTATGTGTGCTTATAACCAATCCCAGGCACCCAGCCTCCTTGACAGAAATAAAACTGGACTATTGGGAATATTTTGGAAGTGTGCCCAAAGTGCTGAACAAAGGAGAACTTATGTTGCTCTATGCTTTACAGTGATGGCCTTCATCATCCTCTTCATACAGTAGATTTGGTAACCCCCAGCATGTGATTGCCATCAGACTCTAAACAAGGACTTGCCTCCAGAAAATAATGGGAAGAATAGTTAACCCTTTTATCTCTAAACATGGAATAAGATAAATTTCAAGATGCTGTTCTACATTATTATGCTATTAAAACAATCAGCTATATAAATAAGCTGTAACTGAAGGCATAAGTCACAAAACAATCCCACACTAGTTTGGAATTATGATTAATAAAAGGGCTATTTATTTAGGGGAAAACTTACAGGTCACTGTCCTAGACAACAGCCCTCTGAGCAAACAGGAACAGAGTCTAACAGCTGCAAGCATGAGCCAGAAGCAAGAGAGTGAGAGCAGGGCTACCACTGCTTTTTAAAGCAAAAGAGACCACACCCAAGTGGGCTGCTGTCTTAAAGGCTATTGGCTGAAGGAGCGAAGGAGCTCCCACAGCATGTAATAGTTTAATACACATGAATGTGATTATACCATTTAACCTCAGTCTGTCACTCCAGTATTACACTCAGCAAATGTCATTCTGTTGCCTCAGGATTGCTTTTCATAAGGTTCTTGAGGGCATGAAGTAGAAAAAAAGAATTGGTGGATTCCACAGGCTCCTTTCACTAGGGCTTAAAGATGTCATCATAGAATGAGCTCTTCTAGTGACTGAACTACTTTTACTGAGAAAAATTGTTCATTTTTTGTTGTTACTGTTCTTATGGATTACATTCATATTTAAACCATTTTGATTGCTAACTAGAATACCTCTATTCTTGGCAAATTAGTATAGGTTCAAAATATTTAAACAAAATACTGTATTTCTTTTAAAAATATTCATTTTCCTTAAAAAACTAAAACTATATTTTTTACTGCTGAGGAGTACTCTAATGTGTATATATTCCACACTTTCTTTATCCATTCTTCCATTGAGGGGCACCTAGGTTGTTTCCAAGTTCTGGCTACTACAAATATTACTGCTATGAACATAGTTGAACAAATACTTTTGTGGTAAGATTGGGCATCACTTAGGTATATTCCCAAGAGTGGTATTGCTGGATCCTGAGATAGGTTGATTCCCAATTTCCTGAGAAACCGCCACAATGATTTCCAAAGTGGTTGCACAAGTCTGCATTCCCACTAGCAATGGATGAGTGTTCCCCTTACTCCACATCCTCTCCAGCATAGGCTATCCTTGGTGGTTTTGATTTTAGCCATTCTGACAGGTGTAAGATGGTATCTCAAAGTTGTTTTGATTTGCATTTCCCTGATCGCTAAGGAAGTTGAACATGACCTTAAGTGTCTTTTGGCCATTTGAACTTCTTCTGTTGAGAATTCTCTGTTCAGTTCAGCACCCCATTTTTTAATTGGGTCATTTGGAATCTTAATGTCTAGAGTCATCAGAGAGGAGGGAGCCTCAGTGGTGCCATCCCTGTGCTGGTGGTCCTGGGTTCTATGAGATGGTAACATGAGCAAGTCATTTCAAAGACCCCCTCACCTGTATCTAGACTAACCCTTTTAAACGTATGGGCTTCAAACAGCCAGGTCATGCATTAGGAATAAACTGTTACCCACAAACAGAGGGCCTAGCTTTGTTTTAAGCTAGCTCACCAGTTATCAGTCTGGGGTCAGTGAGATTCGACTGGCTCACATCAGCTGACACCAGGTGTTTGGCCCAGTGCTTACCTATGGATCTCTGCATCTGCTTCCCTCCCATACTGGATGAAGGTTCTACGATGACAACTAAGGTAGTCATCAATCTGATTACAAGGAAAGGGAAGTTGAGGTACCCTCTCCACTATTGCTTAGCTTCTTAGCTGGGGTCATCTTTGTGGTTTCTTGAGAGTTTCCTAGTGTCTGACTTCTCGTTCACCATATAATGGACCCCTCTTTCAAGGTATCCCTTTCCTTGCTCTCCCTCTCTGTCCTTCACCCAACTCAAACTTCCCAATCTTTCATATTCTTCTCCATGCTCCCCTTTCCTCCTTCCCAACTCTTTTACTACCTTCCTCCCTCCCCGATGCTGCCAATTTACTAAGGAGATCTTGTCTACTTACCTTCCTGGTAGGATCTATGAATGTTTCTCTTAGGGTTATCCTTGCTTCCTGTCCTCGTGTTGAAGATGTAGGCTGGCTTTGCTTTAGTCTAATATCCATGTATGACTGAATACATACCATGTTTGTCTTTCAAAATGCAGACTTTTCATTTCTTTCTAAGCCAGTGGGTTGTTTTTTTAAAATATGGAACACTTCACGAATTTGCGTATCATCCTTGTGCGGGGTCCATGCTAATCTTCTCGGCATCTTTCCCATTTTAGTATATGTGCTGCCGAAGAGAGCACCAATGTGTTTCTCAACTGTAGACCTGAATGACTCATCAGTAATAACCATCCAACAGAAGTAATATTTTGTCTAAAAGTCAGCCCATTACTTTTGAATAGTGCCTTACTCACTTTCTCAGAGTGTAGAGAGAATGAGAAAGACTTGGGCCATAGTATCTATCACACCATTGTCCTCTAGCTACATTTCTCATGGAGTCTTATGAGCACGCGTGCTAACTTACCAGGCCAAGTCACCTGATAAGGACACAAGGAATGAAGCCAGGTTTAGATTAGAGGGACCACAAAAAGATGATGCTGGGTTGTTTTATTGACAGCAATCAGACTTTTATCCCTTTATCAAAAAATTAGATAATGGCAATTTCCAGGATACTTTTGTAGTTGCCTTGACACAAGGAAGTTTATAAGCTGCACATGGTACACAAGAGTAATGTCTAAGATCAATTGTCCTGTGAAGCTTCCATGCTTCCTTGACCACTAAGGGATCATACAGGAAACACAAAGTAACCTAAATGCTGCACTGCTTGGGGGTGCATCAGTCTCTCAGGAACTGGAAGGCACCTTGTGCTCCAGAAGCCATGAACTTTAACCTGAAAAACCTATGACACGTATTGCTCAAGGCAGGTAGGCCAGGCCAGCACCATGGTTCCCTGCAGAGCCTATAGCCCACTAAAATCCTGTGACCTTGCTCTGCCATTACTCTCAACCTTCTAATACTGCAGGTCCTATCAGAATTGCTGGTTCTCTCTGAGCAGCTTCTTAGGGCTTTTGCCATCAAAGTCCTACTGTCTTCAACATTCCTCCAACAGTCAACATCCCCAGGTCCTTTGCAGCAGCAAAATCACATTTGAAGTAGCATTTTGTTCAAAGAATATTTTTTTAAAAAGAATGTTTTTAATATTTATGAAAGAATAAAGCAGATGGAGAGAAGTAGCCAAGAAGAAAGGAAGGGAAAGACAGTCAATTTTTAATCCAGAGACTAAAGGAAACTCAGCCAGGAAAAGTGTGGTCTTGACCAATCTTACCTAGCTCCCTGTGAGTTCATGTGTATTGAAATTAAATAATAAATACATAGTTCACAACTTCTACAAATTAACTCAAGGTGACCCTTACACTGTTATGTTTCTGACCTCCAGTCATTGATATTTGTTCCAAAGACAGACACGGCCCATGCTCGAAAGCGCTCCCTGCAAATGGAGGTGATCCCCTGCTATGACTCTGCAGCCTCCTATGGCCCATTGTGGTTTCAGGGAAACCCCGTCCCACTGATGCCCAATCTCAAAGCAACAAAGAAAGAAATTTAAAATCTGCCTCCTGCCAAATGGATTATGGCACAAGATATACAATCTGCTCTATGGACCTGCACAATAACATGGACGTCTGAGAGATCTCTGCAAAACAGAACCCCCTTTGCCTGCTGAAACTGAGTTTCACTGAATCATACCATGCTGGCTGGTGGTCGCAGAAAGTTAAAAGCATTCTAACTATGAATTGCTGAAGGATGACCCACATCATCTCTCTCCACCAGTTCCTAAACTGCTTGTGTCATGTATAGGACAAACCTGAAGGTGGAATTCATTATTCAGAATTTCTAGAAAGCAGACCTTTACATTCTGCAATTCATTTTCTCACTGCACAGCACAAGCAAGGTCTGGGTGTGCACACTGGACAGTGATATCACAAGCATCAGATCTCCCCATGCCTAGGCTGCAGAGCCTCCCCCTCCCCAGGATTTACCACACAGCCAGGCTCAGAGGGCAAGTTCACTGCCAAGGTCTCTACAAGGACCAACAGACCCACAAGCTGACTCAGGGTCCATCCAAGTCCCAGCAGAAACGACAGAACAGCAGACCTGTGCTGAGCACCACACACTCACCATGGCGTGACTTGTGATCTCCTTCCAACTCCCTACAGTCAAAGCACAGAAGAATCATGGGAAAACCCTGCAAGCTAATGTTCCTAACGCTAAGCCTTGCCAGAGTACCTCATTAGCTGGGCCACACAACTGGGTCTCATAATAATCAGCTCTCCCCTACTGGATGAGAAGAGATCAAATGGCTCAGACAGCACAGGTCTTCCCAGCTCTGCCCTTCCAACCCAGCAGGCAGGATCCTAGTCTGGAAAGTTTGGATTTTAGTATGTTATGCCCAGATCACAGAGTCCTCCCAAAACCAACTAGGATACCAAGTTCTGCACGTAAAAGCAAAGAGCCTTCATTCTACACAAGTTTGCAAACTCAGCCTCTCCCTGTGGCCAAGGTGTTGGAGTGATCAGAGAGCCATGAGTTTAGTTGCAGTTGGATTTTTGTAGTAGCAAAGGTGGGGGGCAGGGGATTTCTAAGGTTCAGGACCCCTGATTGGCTGACATTTGTCTAGGGTGTCCTGGTGAAAAAGAGGTGGGTGTGTGCTGGCAGATGATCCTATGGACAATGGTTGGAATATTAGGAATTTCTTTGGATGGTCAGTTCCTGGATGGTGCCTGAGTACTCTCAGTTTGTGGTCTTTCTTGGAAACAGGTATTGCCTTAGGGTGAACTACTAAGACTCAGGCCTCTTTTGAGCTTGTCATGGCTGGGTTCAACAAGTAGAGATTCTTCTACACTCCCAGAGCACTTCCCTTTCCTTGTCCAGGGCACAGGGTCCTTTGTGTGCACATTATATTACACACTCAGTGTCCAGTGCAGCCAACCCTTTGCTTTTTAGCTGGGAAGCCCTGTAGCCAAACATAGGTCAAATTTAAACAGTGACTGCTGTTAAAGCAAAAGAGAGGCCGTGGATTAGAAAACAGTGAGGGGTCTTTGTATGGCTTGGAGGCAAGAAAGAATCTCTGTATGTTCTGCAGTTTCATCACAAATAATTATTTCAAAAAGTTGAAACACGCTTTAGGACCATATGCTCCAGAGACTAGCAAATTATATGAGAGCACACCAAGGGTTACTCGCACCCTTCTTCCCAGCCTGTGCATCTTATGCCTGGAAAATAACACTTGTATCAGGCAGGGCCACAACTTCTTACCAAGATCTTCTATTTTAATTGAATTAACGGAACTGCAGTAATTTGGTTACCTGATAAGGTCAGTCCTTTACCCAGATTCTTGATTGCCCTGGACTGTGTATCCCCAAAAATGGGCACTCAGGACATTATGGAGCATACAACTTGATAATTTCAACTACTGCCAAAGCAGGAAATCTCTCCCCCTCCTTCCTGCCATTCCCTTTCTGTGCCTGTGCCTGCATCAGCTTCAAAGTTGGTCAGTGAACTCAGTTCTTGCACAGGTCCTTCTTCATTTTCCCCAGGAAAAGTCAGAGAGATTGGAGGACACTCATTCCCTGGTCTACTACCCTACTCACTGACCAGCCAAGCCCCAGCCTCGAAGTAGTTGCAGAAATGTATAGCCAGCAATGGACAGGAGAGGCAGGATTGAGTGTTCAAAGAAATTCTCAACTTCATAGCTCCAGGAAAGCCTGGGCTACAGGAGATATTGTTCTCAACACAAAGAAATACACCAATAGCACTTCAGAAAAAGGGAATGTAATTTTTAATGATCAAGAAAATTTGGTGCTTGGCAGGGGTGGTGTTCACCGTGAAACCCAGCATTCAGGAGGCAGAGGCAAACAGATCTCTGTGCGTTGTAGACTAGCCTGGTCTACAGCTAGATCTAGGTCAGCCAGAGCTGTTCCACATAGAAACCGTGACTCAAAAAACCAAAAGCCAAGGAAAAATAGAAATATTGGAGAAAGGAAACACATAGAGATAAGAGCAATAATGCACATAAAAATAAATGGTCAATTAACTTATTTAAAGGATAAAATAGTGTACTTTAATATTAAAAACTGAGGTATATTGACTCCTAGTAGAGGGAAGGCCATTACTAAGGGCCTGATTGTTCTTCACTATATATATGCACATGGAGACTGCTGAGATCTGTAACCTGACACACTGAGTTACAAACACTCAATGGCTTGTTTCTCAAACCTCTGGGCTGACTTAAATGTGTCAAGCAAGAGTGAACAGATCTGCACAATGGACAGTGGACTACATGACTCAATGCATAATATTAAAACCCTAAGGTGGTACATGCATTTAATTTAAGAATTTTAATCGTGTAACATAGAAGAGAATAAGATCATTGCCCTGGAATGCAACAGTCTGAAATCAAGGCGACCTGAGTCAGTAGAAACGTGCTTGTCACAGAAACATATGTGTAAAAGGCTGCAAATGCAGCTGCTCTAGAATTACTATGTCTTCCCAGGGAGAAATCACCCCACACAATTAAGAGATTAATAGAGAAACATCTCTGTAATGAGAGCCTGCATCTATCTCTGTCTAATGCTCAAAGAGGAGCCAGCATAGACAGATTCTGCATCCACATTTGCTGTATCCCTAAGTTTCTCTTAGGCTCATGCGCCAGGTTACACTCTGAACAACTTAAATAGGGACAGGAGACTGCAAGTCCAGTCACCTAGGCAGACGGGAGGTTTACACAGAAAGACATTATCAGAAATATTTCTGAAGTACACCATTGACCTGATGCAACAGGTCATTCTTCAGTGACAGGGTCCTGAGGGGAAAACCAGGGAATGAGAAAGATAGGCAAAGTAGAAGGTGG
>PVIU01034530.1:0-11210 GCA_004026605.1 Ondatra zibethicus | reverse complement strand
GGGAGGGGAGTGGCAGGGAGGGGAGCAGAGAAAAATAAAAAAAAATTAAAAATTAATTTTAAAATAAAAGCAAGCAGGGGGAGGGAGGAGGGGTGGGGGAGTGGGAGGGGTCTGGGAGAAGGGGAGGAAATGTAAATTTTTTTGAATGAAAAATAAATAAAAGAATATGAGAAAAATAAATAAAAAAAGAATCAAATACAGCAATAAAAAAATAAAAATAAAAATAAAAAAAGAGTGCCTGGCCCTCTAGCATGCTGAGCTAGAGCCCTTGGAGTCTAGGGGAAACCCCTCTTGTCAGTAGAACCCACAATGTAGAGGCGTGAGTAAGGTCTGGAGAAATGTATTTCTTGGACCCTCCTATATAGACACTGACACATTCTCTCCTGGGGAAAGCAATCTTATGGAAGACAAATTCCCACCCCTTGACCTGCAGAAGTGACCTGAGCCTTAAGTGCCCACCTTGCTTCAGGTGGTGAGAGATATCTGGCTATTGTATGTACACTCTTTCATCTTTTGCAGCTGGTCAGATAACAGGTTGCCGGGGATTTCCATGTTTGGGTATCACGTTGTTCCTTGGACTGCAATGTTTATTAAATTCTCAAGGCTGTTTTTTTTCTGATATGGTTTTAACGTACCCATGTACTCACTCAGGTGGTCCTAACCTATTTTGAGAAGTACAGAGGAAGCACCTTTTCTCTTTGATGCCTCCAGAGTCTTGGACTCAAAAAACCTCCAGCTAGAAGGCTACTTGACGTTCTTCTTGAGCGGGTGTTTCATGGGCTGATGGATAGGGCCACAATGCTTAGCCCCTTGGCTTTTCCTTCTCTCTAGAACCATTCACTGAAGTTTGAGGACACAGACAGCTGCAGAAAGGGCTCACTAGCCACTTCCAGGACTCTCTGTGTGCAGCAGAAGAGGCCATATGACAGTTCTCAGGGGCTTCTCCCTCACAGGACTCAGGAGCAGGGCCTGGCACTGGTGTCGGTGATGTCCTACCAGCCCAGCCCTCTTCTCATACCCCTCCAGGTGCCCTGGCTCTGAGAACCGGCATGGCTGGCTGGAATTCCATGAGGATTTACGCTGGCATCCTCAAACCCTGAATCAGATGTGAAGTACAAGAAAATGAAGAAACTTGGTGCATGTGATTTGTTTCCTCTATTTCCAAAATAGCTGAAGATTCCATATAATCCTCTTGTTGCTTTTATTAGAATGTCTAAAATTGAACTTGGTTGTCTTGCATGTAGAAAGGAGAGTTGTTTTTAAAGATAAGCATTTCTGTGTATGTGCAGAATCTGAATCAGTAAGAGAATGCTACACTTACTGCAACGGAGTGATGATTTCACAAACCTGTTTGGGCCCGAGACCCTGCCACTAGCTTCCTTTGAACTTTGTTAAGTGCATGTTCTGAGTGTTTAAGTCTTACAGACTCCTCATGTCTGAAGGGCTCTGAATGCCCATCTATCCACCATCCACCTATCATCCAGCCACTCACCACTTTCTGTGTTCTACCCAGCTACCCCTCATATCCATCCGCTCGCCATCTATTGAGCCATCTGTCCACAATCCATTTATCTACCATTTGTATAACATCTACTTATTAAATTACTTATCCACTACCATCCACCCACCATCCTCCATCCATCTGCCCCCACATCCATCCATCCATCCATCCATCCATCCATCCATCCATCCATCCTCCATCCTCTGTAGAATCATTCAGTCATACATGGTGGGACTTTTCTATGTCCAGAGGCTAGGATCAAATTACACTGATACACAGGAGATGGTACCCAGAATTGAGATTCTCCAGCGCTTCACCCCGGTGCTCAGCAAGAAGCCCTTTAAAGCCTTTCTTGTACTTTCGAGGTTTCTAGGGAGTATAGGCATGTCCTCTAGGCCTCCTTCTTTCCATGGTATTCTTTCCATACTGTCTTGCCTTGGGAGCTCAAATTCTAAGTTCTCTGCCTTTGGTATTGCTTGCTGTCTGTACTTCCTATTCTCTCTCAGGTTCTTTTCAAGGAGGTGAATTTGTCATTTGATACTTCAGGTAAGGTAGTTCTGCACCGTGACCACTGGAGGGAGTCACGTGGAATCTGCCAGCTTGGCAGCATCACACTGTACACTTCAGGGTTTATAGCCTTTCAGGAAGTCTTTGCTGTTTTCCTGAGCTGGGCACCAAGGGCAGAGCTAGGTTCTGGGATACAGTGACTAATGAACCATGTGGAGTAAAGCTTTACCCAAGGCCAAGGTAAGCTAGAAAGGGCACAGTAGAGTGGGTGGGAGATGGGAGTGACCCAGGCAAAGTCCTGGGAACAATAGGCCACACCTGCTCTGAATGAGGAGGGGTTAAGAGGAAAGAAAGGGGAGGGGGAAGATGGTGGAGAAGATGAGAGAAAGAAGAAAGGGAAGAAGAGGGAAGAAGATGAAGAGGCAGGGAGAAAACTAGCGCCAAGGGAGAGGGAATAAGGAAGAGAAAGGATTTGGTTCCTCCCTTTAAGTGGCCCTCTTGGAGTGAAATGTCATATGGTTGCCAGCATACATGGCAAGGATCCTGACCCCGTCAGAAGATCCTCCAGAACTCTCCAGGCACTAGGACTGCCAGTCCTTCCTTCAGCTTCTGGTGACCTTGGCACTTGCCGCTCTGCTCCGCTCAGCACCTGGCTCATTCTTCAAAGTTCTAATGTGACTCATTGCACCCCCCACCCCACCAGAGTAATCCCTTCCTCAGCTTTGTCCTCTGAACTCTGGCTACCAATCTTGAGACCACACCTTGTCCTAGACAGTTCCAAGCTGAACCCTGATAGCCACTGCTCCTCTACCCTCCTTCCTCCTCTTCTCTCTCTTTACTCTTCCCGCTTGAGTTTTCTCCCTGGTTTCCCAAGCTTCATCTTGGTCATTGAAACTAGGTATCGCTATTGGATTCCTGGTACTTTGCTCTTCTCCTTGGCCCCACAGGTTCTCTCCTATGTCAGTCAGCCCTCTTCTAGAAACATGGGCTGGCATCTCCAAGCCCAGTTTGCATCCCAGATGAGACAGAGAGTCCTCCATCCTGTTCATCTGGGCTCTGCTGGTTTCTCTAGTTTCCTGTCACCAGCCCCACCTCTATTACCATGCCTAGTCCCTAGGTCCTCCCTCTCTGCTTCTGCCTACTCTTTCTGCCTCCCTGAGTTCTGCATTGTCTGACTACACCTGATTGTTTCACCTGAGCATTCAGGTGAGTGCCCTACTTCACCACTCTACCTGAGCGTGTTTCTTCTCTTCTATATTCTAAACTCTTAGAGCATAGGACAGTCCTGTTGGGACTCTGCATACAGGGGTCCTCAGGAAGTCCTTGTCCTAGGATGTAAGGGCCAGGCCTTGCTAACTCCAACCAAATTTGCTGTTAGAACAAGGGTCTAGCTTTCTTTTCTTCGGAAACTTCCTGGACATATGCCATCCTCCACCCAAGCACCAAAAGACTGTTTCAAAAGTTTCTGACGTAATCTTGTATTAAGCCCTGGTGACATTAAAAGTCTCCTGTCTCCCCAGCCTAGGAAAATTCCTTTCCTGTGCTCCAGACTCAGTGGAAACCTTCCAAGATTCCCAGAGGCAGAACCCCCCTCAGGCATAGCCTTGCACTGTCATGGGAAAGGGCTCAGTGCCCCAGACACGTTCCCACAGCTGGCTACCTGTGGGAAGGTCCTTGACTATGATGCAATAGGAACTTAGAGAAGCTCACCTTTGTTCAGCCTTATACTGATTCTAAGAGAAAAGCCAAAGGGGAGTTTCCTGCTAAGTATGTGTTGCTCCTGGAGCCTCACAGTGCATGAACCAGAGAGAACTCTGAAAAATTTGGTTGCATTGGCTCATGGTGAACTCAGATTCCATTCAGTGAGATTGACTGTAGAGGGTGAAATGCTCCATAGGAAGGTTGGGCACATCCAGAGGTATTTCTGAAGGCTGGTTACTGATGAGCTGTGAATTCTGTTTCTGAATTGTCCCCTTCACTATGTTTCCTTCTAGTTTGAAAACACAGCTGCATGTGGCCCCTCTCTGTCTACAGAAAGATTAGTAAGCTAGTGAAAAGGGCCAAGCCCAGTGTCTTCTTTAATAGCGGTTCCTTTTTACACAAGTCAATTACACTGCAATTACACATGACCAGAGTCATAATTACTTGAAAGCCAACTCCCAGGTCAGGGCAAGATCTCAATGCTGAGATGCAGGACTCTTGAATTCACAAGTACAGCCAGTTGGAGAACAGTGGGCAGGGCAGTTTGGGGACAAACAAAGAGCTGGTACTCTCTGAGAAGTCAAAGGCGGGGCTCTGCACATCATGGACTTGAGCTAGTAAGTGAAGGTGGAAAGGCACAAGGGGTAAAGGATAGGATTGACCATAATTATAATAATATTATATAATAATGCTGGGAGTGCAAGGAGACCCAGACAACAACCCAGGAGGTTTGGGATCAGGGTTCAGACCACCAGGAGCAGTATGTCTGCCCTGAGAACAGAAGTTGGTTGGACTTAGGGAGCACAACTTGTTCTAGGACAGTAGTTCCAGGACTTCAGGGCCACAAATTCAAGGTAGGTGCAAGGTTGAGGCTCCACCTTTACCCTGGCTTCTCTCGTAGGCATCTGCAAGGCATGGATCCATCTTGGAAAAGTACTGACCAGAGAGCATGCCTAGAAGACAGATCCTTGGTTGATGGTTAATCCTGCATGGGCCATTTACCTAAAGACCATTTGAGAGTTCCTAAACACGGCTTGAACAGAAGCCAAGTGATAACTCAGAGTGGGATTGAGTCATGTCATGACCTTGGGTGCCACCCTTGTCCTGTTCACAGGATGGAACCCTGAGAAGGTGGAATTCTAGCTCATATCATGGCTCCATTTCCCTATTCAGTCTCTAGGATTAGGTGGACAGACCAAAGACTCCTTCCGCATGAGTCATCTTTCTAAGCAGCTCTTGGCCCCAGCCTTGGTCTTTATTCCACACTTTTCCCCCAAGGACATTTGACTCTTGCATTGGACTTTTAAACCTTCAGATTCCTCAGAGTTCAGCCCCAGCTGTCAGACTCCTTGCTGCAGGACCTCTTGGAGTTGTCTTGGCAATGGATCTTGGAGGGTGGGGATCTGCCAAGCTCCTCTAGTTAGAGTCAATTAGGAATTCCTCCCTTCTCTTCCTTCCTAAAACACTGAATCTTCCCTGAAACTGTGGGCTGGACTAGTCCCCAGTGAAACATCTAGCAGGTTGATAGCTGCCAAGAAACCCCGGAAGGTCACTCACCAGGACCTTATAGTAGGGGTACTTTGCTCTGGGGGCAGGGGAAGTCTCATCCCAGAGTCTGTCTACACAGCTCCCATACTCTCCACTTACTCAGTGCCTCAGCCCAGGGGCCTGGGATACATGGGCCTGTGGAGGCTGTTATGGGCTTGACAGTTGTGACATGCAAAGGTTCAAAGAGGCTTTGCTTAGACTGCCAATCCATGGAAATAGACAGAGCAATTTGCCATAGAAAACCTACAGAAGCCAGTGAATATGGAAATGCCAAGCTAGCCAGAAGTTAAAGAGACATAACCAATTCCATAAGATATGATTTTCTATTTCTTCAACTGGACAATTGAAGTAATACCTGACCAATGCTTTCAGAGGGTTGAGGGACTCTTCCTGGAAGTACCCTTCATCTCTGTTAACCATCAGCCACTTTTTAAGAAATCCTGTATGCAAAGAATAGGGAATACTTCTGAACAAAGATGTTTGGATTGCTAGGATTGCAGTGATACCCTGGCCACTAGCAGCAAAGTGACAGGTGGCTCTGAAGACTGAGGCTGTGGATGCGCTCAGGGAGGCGCTGGCCATTCTGGCTCCTCTTTTTGTCTGCACAATGCCAAGGTTCAGCTGTCACTTTAACTCAAAGACAAAATCAAGCCATATCCTGGATTGTTTTTTTTTACCAAGATCCCCAGTAAACAGCATCTGCCTGGCGGTAATCACTTTTAGGTTGAACGCTGCCTTGCCAGGCCTGAAGGGTGAGGAGCTGGGCCAACATCTCAGACAGCTGCATCCCAAGTTCTGTCTGAGGCAGGGATATGGGGAAGTCCCCTCCTCACAGGCAGAGCTCAGTGGTCCACAGTACATTTCCAGTGCTTTCAGCACCAAGCGCTGCTCTCTCCCCTTGTTTCTGTTTCCCTGCTTATGTACAGACATACACTCCTGCCACACAGAAGTCTCACTGTGTTTCCTTCTAGCTTTGTCTCCGAGGAAGACAAAGACAGGAGCACATAGACAAATGTGCAGAGATGACTTTAAGGGGTGAGGCTAATCTCGTGGGCTTAACTGAGGGCTCAGAGTCAATACTGAGGCTTAGCAGAAGCTGCTGCATCCGGAGTCTCGTGACTTCTGAGGCTGCTGCTCAGCAACTCTGGCCTCCCAACACAGCTCCCCTGTAAACAAACTGCTCTAGACAAAGGTTAATGACTGCCCATCACGCGCTTTCTCCTGATGGCTTTCCTCCATGGCCTTTTTCCAATTAGCCCTTCCTGGAGGCCCCACACAGGAGGGCTCAGGAGAGCCAGCAGAGTGGATTCTCCTCTGTGCCTCATTAGATGGGCACCATGGGGTTTCTCAGTCTTTGTGCTGGGTACCTTGCTCCAGGTCCTCACCTAATTCCTGCCTTTGCTCTTATAAGAAAAGCACAAGGTAGACACTGATGAGGGCATCATGGCTGAGTTTCACACTCCTCTCTCAGTTTGCTCCTCAATGCAGTTAAGAACGATCCAGACCCCAGCAATTCACTTTAGTCAGTGCATGCCTGGGTGGCTACTCTGACCCAGTCTATCAGTCACAGAAGATGGGTGTTACTATGAATGACTGTCCCTCAATAGTGTGAGCTTTGGTCCTCCCCCTAAAGGACACCTGAGCATGCCAAATGCCCTCCCACAAATGGACCCACTCTTCAGATCTGGGTAGAGTCTGCAGAATGCTGGACCCAGTCCTTTAGGGACATTTAGGCCTTGGGCTGGTGGCCTTGAGACCTGCTTTGGTGGAGCATGGGTAGTGAGTGGCAAAGGAACCAATGGCCAAGCTCGGCTTCCATGACATTCTCCTCTCACTGAAAGAGCAAACTCTCTGCCATTGTACCCACCCAATAGGGAAGTCATTCTTCTGGTAGGAGGGTAAAGAAGAGGGCACTTGAGAAGGAACCTTCAGACACAGGCAAGGTCAGGGACATGTAGCCTCACCATTGGCTCATCTGCCCCCTAGCACTCTGTTAGCAGCCAGAGTGATTCTCATGGTAGGAATTGCCACACACGTGTCTCTAAGGGCCAGGAATGTTCATGCTCCTGGCCACTTGGGGACCAGCTCTTGGGCCTAGTGATGCAGAAACACTGTCCATTGGTGAGAACTAAGCCAGGTGGCTGACCACTTCTCAAGCTATAGTAACCAAGCAGTTGTTATAGACTTCAGGGTCTTGAAGACAGAGCAGGGTGGACATACTGTCGGAAAGGGTGTCATCATTTGGATACAGAAACTACTTGCTCTATCAGGATGCTCAGAAACAAGTTCCTAGAGTCTGTATATGGCTGCCCGGCACAGCAGAACAAACTGCAAGGACCGTGGCTGAAAGCATGGGATCGGGAAACTACATTGCGTCTAATCAACCATCCTCCACTCTGGAAACTACATTGTGTCTAATCAACCATCCTCCACTCTGGAAACTACATTGTGTCTAATCAACCATCCTCCACTCTGGCAACTGTGAGTGCCTGTCATTACTACTTCCCGTCCTCCATTGCAACCTCACGGGCCTGCCCTCCTCACCCCTTAAAAGAGCTGGTAGATATGTGATTTCTTTGGTCAGCAGAATGGCTCCTCCTTGCCCTTTCTCCTCAGTCATGGATACTCAAGTAGATATGGAGATACAGCTGTCCTAGGGTCATCTCAGCCTGCAGGACACTTTCTGTGACTCATTAATACTTGTTGTCCTGTACAGTTGGGAGTGTTTGTAATTGCAGTGTGGGCTAGCTTGTGTCGAATAAATTGCTACCTTGTCTTCATGATTTGAACATCTGATGTTTACAGTACTAATGGGTAAAGGATCCATGCAGGCCAGCTTTCTATTGCTGGGACAAAACACCTGTGATAATCAGCTTACAGGAAGAAAGGTTTCAGAAGTTTCACTTCATGGTCACTAGGCTTTAGGCCTGTGGTGAGGCAATATATCATGGTGAGAACATGTCGTGGAGCAGAGTTATTACCTCATGGCAGCCAAGAAGTGTGTGCTGGGGACAGGGTTCCATATCCCCTCCAGGTCCTCCCCCTGGTGACCTTACTTTTTCCTGTAGTGGGTTTTTGTTGTTTTGTTTTGTTGTTCTTTTAAGACAGGGTTTCTCTGTGTAGCCTTGTCTGTCCTAAAACTCTCTTCGAAGACCAGGCTAGCCTGAAACTTACAGAGATCTGCTTGCCTTTGCCTCCTGGTATTAAAGGCATGGGTCACCATTTTCCAGTTCCCTTAGTGGTTTTAATGAGAGTGTCCCCCTACAGGCTCAGATGTTTGAATACTTGCTATCTAGTGGGTGTAGTTGTTTGGATAGGATGAGGAGGTGTGGCCTTGCTGGAGAAAGTATGTCACTAGAGGCAGGCTCCAAGTTTTCAATAGCTTTACTCTGTTCTCAGTGCACTCTCTTGGTGTCCTATTTTCAGTTTAAGACGGAAACTTTTAGCTTGCTGCTCCAATCACTGTGCCTACCAGCTGCCACACTTCGCTATCGCTATGGTTTTGGACTTTTATCCCTCTGAAACTACAAGTCCAAATAAACCGTTCCTTCTATAAGTTGGAGTGCGCACGCACACACACACACACCCACACCCACACACACACACACACATCCCTCACCAACACGGATCTGTGGTGGGCGGAGGACAACGTGTGAGAGTCAGTTCTTTTCTTCCACCGTGTGGATTCCAGGGATTGAACTCAGGTCGTCAGGCTTGGCTGTGGTTGCCTCTACCTGATGAGTCATCTTGTTTGCCTTTAACTGTACTCTTCTTAAACAGAAGAAAACAGCAGGATTTGAGATATAGCTCAGTAGGGAAGGAGGGAGTGGGGAGAGGGAGAGGGCTTAGCAAATATTAAAGTAATATCTTTGTTAGTGAAGGGCCAACGAACAATGTGTTTATTTCGGTGGTAGGAGGGAAAGCCTGGTTTTTTCATTGCCGTTGTTTTGTTTTATTTTTTATATTCTTTCCTCCTTTCTTCTTTTTTTAAAATTAATTCATTTCCTTTTTTTTTTTTTTTTTTTTGGTTTTTCGAGACAGGGTTTCTCTGTAGCGTTGGAGCCTGTCCTGGAACTAGCTCTTGTAGACCAGGCTGGTCTCGAACTCACAAAGATCTGCCTGCCTCTGCCTTCCGAGTGCTGGGATTAAAGGTGTGTGCCACCACCGCCCAGCAATTCATTTACTTTTTAAAAAGCAATCTTTTTCTCATTTTACACACCAATCCAAGTTCCCACTCACTCCCCTCCTCCAGCTCCCTCCACCTTTCGCTCAGAGAGGGTAAATCTTCCCGTGGGGAGTCAACAAAATCTAGTGCATCACTTTGTGGAAGGTCCAAGGCTCTCCCTGCTATACCTAGGCTAAGCAAGGTGTCCCTCCAGGGAGAATGGGCTCCAAAAAGCCAGTTCAATCACTAGGGATAAATCCTGGTCCCACTGCCAGTGGCCCCACAGATTGCCCAAGCCACACAACTGTCACCCACATTCAGAAGGCTTAGTTTTGTCCTATGCTGGTTTCCCCGCTGTCAGCCCAGAGTCAATGAGCTCCCATTAGCTCAGGCCAGCTGTTTCAGTGGGTATCCCCATCAAGGTCTTGACTCCTTTACTCATATTATCGCTCCACCCTCTCTTCGACTGGACTTTGGGAGCTCAGCCCAATGCTTAGCTGTGGGTCTCTGCATCTACTTCCATCTGTTGCTGGATGAAGATTATATGATGACAATTAAGGTAGTCATCAATATAATTACAGGGGAAGGCCAGTTCAGGCACCCTCTCTACTATTGCTTAGGGTCTTAGCTGGGGTCATCCTTGTGGATTCCTGAGAATTTCCCTTGTGCCAGGTTTCTTGCTAGCCCATAATGGCTCCCTCAATCAAGATATCTCTTTCCTTGCTCTCCCCTCTGTCTTTCATCCCTCTCAACTATCCTGTTTTTTCAAGTTCTCCTCCCCCTTCCTCTCCCCTCCTTTCCCCCTTCCACCCTCCCTTCTCCTCCCACTCCCACACTCCCAGTTTTCTCAGGCAATTGTCTGTTCTCCTTCCCAGGGGGAGATCCGTATATGTTTCTCTTAGGGTTCTCCTTGTTACCTAGCTTCTCTGGGGTCGTGGACTACAGGCTGGTTATCCTTTGTTTATATCTAATATACCCCACTTATGCGTGACTACATGCCATGTTTGTCTTTCTGGGGCTGAGTTACCTCACTCAGGATGTTTTTTTTCTAGTTCCATCCATTTGCATGCAAATTTCAAGATGTCATTTTTTTTTTTTACCACTGAGTAGTACTCCATTGTATACATGTAACACATTTTCTTTATCCATTCTTCAGTTGAGGGGCATCTAGGTTGTTTCCAGGTTCTGTTTATTACAAATAATGCTGATATGAGCATAGTTGAGCACATGTTCTTATAGTATGATTGTTCATCCTTTGGGTATATGCCCAAGAGTGGTATTGCTGGGACTTGAGGTAGGCTGATTCCAAATTTTCTGAGAAACTTCCATACTGATTTCCAAAATGATTGTACAAGTTTGTTTCCCCATCAGCAATGGAGGAGTGTTCCCTTACTCTGCATCCTCTCTAGTGTAAGCTATCATTGGTGTTTTTGGTCTTAGCCATTCTGATTGGTGTAAGATGGTATCTCAGAGCTGTTTTGATTTGCATTTCCCTGATGGCTAAGGATGTTGATCAGTTCCTTAAATGACTTTCAGCCACTTGAGATTCTTCTGTTGAGAGTTCTCTGTCTAGATCAGTACCCATTTTTTATTGGATTATTTGGTATTTTGATGTCTAGTTTCTTGAATTCTTTATATATTTTGGAGATCAGTCCTCTGTCTCATGTGGGCTTGGTGAAGATCTTTTCCCATTTAGTATGCTGCCATTTTGTCTTATTGATTGCCTTACAGAGTTTCTTAGTCTCAGGAGGTCCCTTTTATTTATTGTTGCTCTCAGTGTCTGTGCTA
>PVIU01034529.1:0-11150 GCA_004026605.1 Ondatra zibethicus | reverse complement strand
ATTGTTTTATAGTTTCAAAACTACACTTAACTGTACCTATAACTGGAAGCATGAGATGGATCACTTCCAGAGAGAAGATAAGAATTCATATTGACTTGCAATACTTTCTTCAGCTGCAGACTTCAAATGATACAGATAATTTGACTGTGATGGGTTTCATGAAAGAATGGACATTTATACACTCTTGGTTGGTCTCTATACATTTACTCTTGCTTTTTAAGGAATATGCAATGCATGTATATTCAAAAGGAACATCTGGCTCATTTGTCTCAAGGTGTTTCCACAATATCTGGACTTTGGCATTAAGGAAGACATCCCTGTCAAGTATGTACTAAAATACAAAATTAAAATATGAGAGTAAATTCTGAAACAAAATTCAGCATAAATACATACAAATAATATAGATGGGAGTTAGAACAAAATAGAACATAATACTATGTGTGGTTTTTGATATTTAGAATCCTTTTTTCATGTGAACTCTTACAAAATACTATTATTTATAGACATTTCATACGTGACATGTAGGGGTTTCCTCATTTTAAAGTATGTTTGGCTTTGTCATAACTTTGAGTCAGTATTTAATATCTAAAATGTAAGTTCTAAGCCCACACATGGCACCCACTCTTCATAATGTTATTTTATTGCTATGACTGGCACATTAGTCTTAAACCATATGTTTATAAATCTCAAGTTTCAGCAGCTAAAACTGAATCAGAATCCCAGTTGCAAATGATGCTTTAAAGAAGATTAAAAGGAAACTAACCTAGATTACTTCAAAGCTCATTGGCCTTGCCCTAAGCAAGAAACAGAGGGGAGAGAAAAGGCCCATTGAAGTTCATTCTATGTTTGAATAAGAGATTGATTTGGAAACAACTCCAGGCTAGCTGAGACAAAAGTTCACAATTTTCTATTTTCCCAATACTGTGTCAATAAAAGATCATTAGGGACCTCTTTTTAAAAAGCAGCCTATTTGTGGTTGCTAACATCATCTAAAAGCATGCCTGTTATTCATACAGGAAACAGTTGCTGTTTACATGGAAGCAGTATGGATTACTTGGAGCACTGAGAACCATGGAATACTTAGCATTATTTAATAAGGTCCTGCATCATTATAAGATAGGAAGTAAATTATATGTTTATTCACATTCTCTGTATCCTCATATAGACCCACCACAAGGAACATATCCAGAAAAAAACCTCACTTAATCTCAAAGCAAAGCAAAAATACCTTAACTGAATGAGATTAGGCAAATTGAGTTAGTCTTCATTAATATAGGTTATCCATTTTGCTCTTTTATTTCATCAGCAATTTGCTTCTATAACTACTTTATGAGTGCGAACCTTCTGGGACCATGTGGTTACAAAAGAGGCTCAAATTTCTTCAACATACAATACTTTCAAGTCTAAGCCAAGGGTGGATAGTAGTATCCAAATATAGAGAAGGGTCCCTTCTGAGGCTCTGGGCTTTGATCACCCAAGGTTTAAGCTGGTTTGTCCTTGGATGTTAGGTCAATTATTCAGGTAAGGGGGAGATATTTCTCTAATGTTGCTTGATAATGTCTTCTATCTCCTGTCAGTCACAGCATTCTATTCCATATAGTAAATCTGAGAACTCTCCTTGTTTTCTTATTCCGCTTTGTCCTACAACTAAGCCTTGAAGTAGCAATCCATTATCGCCCTTTGCCTTAGGCTTATTGCAGAATTAAAAGATGTTGATGCTGAAGTAGACATTTCATCTTGCTTTTTTCCCACCTATGAGAGTATTTAAGTACTTAATGGATTGGGCAATTATGTCAGATATCACATATCAGAAGGCACCAACCAACATCAACCAAATGTACAAGTCAATAACACTATATCCAGTATAATACAGACAAATGATGTTTTAATATGTCCCGTAGAATATGCATTGGAAGACAAAGACACTTTTGAAAAAATGTGATGTAAGCTTAATATTCCTCATTATATATATTTTCAAATGCTTTTATGTTTGTTATTAAGAATGTGGCTCTGGGAAGGTCCCCGGAAGGAAGTGCAGGGCACCTTCAGCTCCTGCTGCAGGGGCTTCTTTGTACCCACAACCCTGCCCTCCGCACCCATGCCCAAGTTCGCCCTTTCCTCTGCGGTGTCCTTGGCCCACCAGAAGTCCCTGTTCCTGTGCTGAGATCAATTCAGAGTGGTGAGTGTGTGCCTGCCAGGCGGGAAGGTCCCCGGAAGGGAGTGCAGGGCATCTCCAGCTCCTGCTGCAGGGGCTTCTTTGTTCCACAAGGCCCTGCCTCCCCCAAGCCTGACCTATTGTCTGTGAGGTCCTTGGCCCAGGAACAGATCCTGCTCCTGCACCAAGGAAATCCAGCCAGAGGGCACTCCTTTCCATCTTCGGGGTCCTTAGATCTACCAGCACAACCAGCTCCAGTGTGGAGGAGCCCTAAGAGAGGGCAGACCAAGAAAATTCCCCAAATACTCAGTCAGTCACAGCCAAGATTGGATCAAGACACCAAGACTCTCCTGGCTGCATCTGAAGGAAGAGAAGGGCAGGCACCAATGCAAGAATTACTCCAACAACACGAAAAGCATTATGACAACACCAGAATTCAGTGATCACGAAACAAGAAGACTTGAACACCCTATTCCAGAAGAAGTAGAAGAAATCGACTTTAAAAGTAGCATTATGAAAAAAATAGAGGCCCTTAAACAGGATGTGAAAAACTCCTTTAAAGAAATGGAGAAGACAAACAAAAAGGTAGAAGAAATGAAAAAAGCTCTCAAAGATACCTAAGAAAACCAGAAAAAGCAATCAAACAGGTAATGGAAACAGTTTAAGAATTGAAAAATGAAATGGAGGTAATGAAGAAAACACAAACTGAGGAAAGGCTGGATATGGAAAATCTGGGTAAACGAACAGGAACTACAAGTGTAACCAACAGAATACAAGAGATAGAAGAAGGAATCCCAGATGCTGAAGATATGATAGAGAAAATAAACTCATTGATCAAAGAAAACGACACAACATCCAGGAAATCTGGGACACCATGAAAAGACCAAACCTAAGAATAATAGGAGTAAAAGAAGGAGAAGAATTACAGCACAAAGGCCCAGAAAATATATTCAACAAAATTATAGAAGAAAACTTTCCCAACCTAAAGAAGGATATTCCTATGAAAGTACAAGAAGCATACAAAACACCAAATAGACTGGATCAAAAAAAATCCCCTTGCCATATAATAATCAAAACATAAAACATACAGAATAAAGAAAGAATATTAAAAGCTGCAAAGGAAAAAGGGCAAGTAACATATAGAGGTAAACCTAACAGAATTACACCTGACTTCTCAATGGAAACCATGAAGCCAGAAAGTCTTGGATAGATGTGCTGCAGACACTAAGAGACCATGGATGCAAGTCCAGACTATTATACCCAGCAAAGCTTGCATTTACCATCGATGGAGAAAAAAAGATATTCCAGGACAAAAACAGATTTAAACAATATGTAGCCACAAACCCAGCCTTACAGAAAGCACTAGAAGGAAAACCACAAACAAGGAAGCCAACAACACCCATAATAACACAGGCATCTGACAACCCTCCACCAGCACAACTCAAAGAAAGGAATCACACAAACACTACCACCAATAAAAAAAAATAACCAGAGTTAACAACCACGGGTCATTAATATCACTTGATATCAATGGTCTCAATTCACCTATAAAAAGGCACAGGTTAAGAAAATGGATATGAAAACAGGATCCAACAGTCTGCTGTTTACAAGAAACACACCTCAACCTCAAAGACAGACACTTCCTCACAGTAAAGGATTGGGGAAAGGCTTTCTAATCAAATGGACCTAAGAAACAAGCGGGTGTAGCTATACTAATATCTAACAAAATTGATTTTAAACTAAAATCAATCAGAAGAGATGGAGAAGGACACTTTATACTCATAACAGGAACAATTCAGCAGGAGGAAGCCTCAATCCTGAATATCTATGCCCCTAATATAGAAGCACCCACATATGTAAAAGAATCATTACTAGATCTCAAAGCACACATAAAACCCCACACTCTAATAGTAGGAGATCTCACCAATGGACATCTCAACCAGACAGAAACTTAACACAGAAATAAGACAACTAACAGGTGTAATGAACCAAATGGACTTAACAGACATCTATAGAATATTCCACCCAAACAGAAAAGAATATACCTTCTTCTCAGCATCTCATGGAACCTTCTCAAAAATGGATCACATAATCAGCAACAAAGCAAACATCCACAGATACAAAAAAATTGTACTAACCACCTGTGTAATATCGGATCACCATGGAGTAAAGTTAGAATTCAACAACAATTCTACACCCAGAAATCCTACAAAATCATGGAAACTAAACAGTCAACTGCTGAACCACCCCTGAGTCAAGGAAGAAATAAAGAAAGAAATTAAAGTCTTCCTTGAATTCAATGAAAATAAAACACAACATACCCAAACCTATGGGACACTATGAAAGCAGTGCTAAGACGAAAGTTCATAGCACTTAGTGCCCACATAAAGAAAACGGAGAAAGCTCACATTAGAGACTTAACAGCACAGCTGAAAGCACTAGAAAAAAAAAAAGAAGCAGACTCACCCAGGAGGAGTAGAAGACTGGAAATAATCAAACTGAGGGCTGAAATCAACAAAATAGAAACAGAGAAAATAATCCAAAGAATCAATGAAACAAAGAGCTGGTTCCTTGAGAAAATCAACAAGATTGACAAACCGTATCCAAACTAATCAAAAGGCAGAGAGAGAACACACAAATTAACGAGATCAAAATGAAAAGGGGGACATAACCACAGACACAGAGGAAATTCAGAGAATCATTAGGTCTTACTACAAAAGCCTGTATGCCACAAAATTGGAAAATGTAAAAGAAATGGACAGTTTTTTAGATAAGTACCATATACAAAAATTAAATCAAGACCAGGTGAACAAATTAAATAGACCTATAAGTTGTGAGGAAATAGAAGCTGTCATCAAAAACCTCTCAATCAAAAAAAGCCCAGGACCAGATGGTTTTAATGCAGAATTCTACCAGAACTTCCAAAAAGAGCTAATACCTATACTCTTTAATGTGTTTCACAAAATAGAAACAGAAAAGTCATTGCTAAACTCCTTTTATGAAGCTACAATTACCCTGATACCAAAACCACACAAAGACTCAACCAAGAAAGAGAATCACAGACCAATCTCACTCATGAACAATGATCGCAAATATTCTCAATAAAATACTGACAAACTGAACACATCAAAGAATCCAAGAACACATAAAAAAATTATCCATTATGATCAAGTAGGCTTAATCCCAGAAATGCAGGGCTGGTTCAACATATGAAAATCTATCAATGTAATCCATCATATAAATAAACTGAAAGAAAAAACCATACGATCACTTCATTAGATGCTGAAAAAGCATTTGACAAAATTGAGTACCCCTTTATGATAAAGGACTTGGAGAGATTAGGAATACAAGGAGCATACCTAAATATAATAAAAGCAATATACAGCAAGCCAACAGCTAACAGCAAATTAAACGGAGAGAAACTTGCAGCCTTTCTATTAAAATCAGGAACAAGACAAGGCTGTCCACTCTCTCCATATATCTTCAATATAGTGCTTGAAGTTCTAGCAATAGCAAAAAGACAACTTAGGGAGACCAAGGGGATTCGAATTGGAAAGGAAGAAGTCAAACTTTCATTATTTGCAGATGATATGATAGTGTATATAAGCGACCCCAAAAACTCTACCAAAGAACTTCTACAGCTGATAAACACCTTCAGAAATGAGGCAGGATACAAGGTCAACTCCAAAAAATCGATAGTCCTCCTATATACAAAGACTAAAGAAGCAGAGATGAAATCAGAGAAACATCACCTTTCACGATAGCCACAAATAGCATAAAGTATCTTGGGTTAACACTAACCAAGGATGTAAAAGATCTATTTGACAAGAACTTTAAGACTTTGAAGAAAGAAATTGAAGAGGATACCAGAAAATGGAAGGATCTCCCATGCTCTTGGATTGGTAGCATCAACGTAGTAAAAACGGAAATTCTTCCAAAAGCAATCTATAGATTCATTGCAATCCCCATCAAAATTCCAACAAAATTCATCACAGACCTTGAGAGAAAAATAATCAACTTTATATGGAAAAACAAAAAACCCAGGATAGCCAAAACAATCCTATACAATAAAAGAACTTCCGGAGGCATTACCATCCCTGACTTCAAACTCTATTACAGAGCTACAGTAATGAAAACAGCTTGGTATTGGCATAAAAACAGAGATGTTGACCAATGGAATCAAATCAAAGACCCTGATATTAACCCACAAAACTATGAACACTTCATATTTGACAAAGAAGCTAAAATTATACAATGGAAGAAAGAAAGCATCTTTAACAAATGGTGCTGGCATAACTGGATGTCAACCTGTAGAAGAATGAAAATAGATCCATATCTATCATCATGCATAAAACTCAAGTCCTAATGGATTAAAGACTTCAATATAATGATGACCACACTGAACCTGATAGGAGAGAAAATGGGAAGTAGCCTGCAATACATGGGCACAGGAAACCACTGCATATATATAACCCCAGTGGCACAGACAATAAGAGCAACAATAAATAAATGGGACCTCCTGAAACTGAGAGGCTTCTGTAAAGCAAAGGACACAGTCATTAAGAAAAAAAGGCATACTACTGAATGGGAGATCTTCACCAACCCCACATCAGACAAAGGTCTGATCTCCAAAATATATAAAGAACTCAAGAAACTAGACATTAAAATTCTAAATAACTCAATTAAAAAATGGGGTAATGATCTGAACAGAGAATTCTCAACAGAAGACGTTCAAATGGCCAAAAGATACTTAAGGACATGTTCAACTTCCTTAGCAATCAGGGAAATGCAAATCAAAACAACTTTGAGGTATCATCTTACACGTATCAGACGGGCTAAAATAAAAAACACCAAGGATAGCCTATGCTGAAGAGGATGTGGAGAAAGGGGAACACTCATCCATTGCTGGTGGGAATGCAAACTTTTGCAACCACTTTGGAAATCAGTGTGGCGGTTTCTCAGGAAATTGGGAATCAACCTACCTCAGGATCCAGCAATACTACTCTTAGTAATATAGCCAAAGATGTCCAATCATACTACAAAAGCATTTGTTCAACTATGTTCATAGCAGCATTATTTGTAATAGCCAGAACCTGGAAACAACCCCTCTATGGAAGAATGGATAAAGAAAGTGTTGAATATATATACATTAGAATACCACTCAGTGGTAAAAACAATGACATCTTGAATTTTGCATGCAAATGAATGGAAATAGAAAACACTATCCTTAATGAGATAACCCAGACCCAAAAAGATGAATATGATATGTACTCACTCATTAGTGGACTCTAGCCATAAACAAAGGACATTAAGCCTATAGTTCACAACCCTAGAGAATCCAAATAGCATGGTGAACCCAAAGAAAAACATATGTAGATTCTCCAGGTATTGGAAGCAAACAGGATAGCCAGGCAAGGGGGTGGGGGTAGGGGCAAGGGTAGCTTTGGGGGAAGGGGAAAAGGGGAAAGAGATGGGAGAAGGATAGGACTGCGGAGAGCTTGGAGGAGTGGGAGGGTGGAGATGGAGGAAGGGCAGATATTGGAGCAGGGAAGAAGATATCTACATTAAGGGAGCCATTTTAGGGTGGGCAAGAGATTTGGCTCTGGAGGGGATCCCAGGTGTCCATGGGGATGTCCGCAGCTAGGCCCTTGGGCAGCAGAGGAGAGGGTGCCTGAACTGGCCTTGTCCCATAGTCACACTGATGACTAACTTGAATATCACCATAGAAATTTTGCCCGATGGATGGAGACAGAGACAGAGACCCACAGCCACATCAGAGGAATGGACTGAGCTCCCAAGGTCCAGTTGAAGAGCAGAAGGAGGGAGAAGATGAGCAAGGAAGTCAGGACCGGGAGGGGTTGGTCCACCCACTGAGAAAGTATGCCTAATCTCCTAATCTAATGGGAGCTCACCAAATCCAGCTGGACCGGGACGGAATGAGCATGTGATCAAACCGGACTCTCTAATTGTGGCTGCCAAAGGGGATAGACTGAGAAGCCATCGATAATAACATTGGGACCTGTCTCTTCTGCATGTATTGGCTTTTTGGGACCCTAGTTTACTTGGATGCACACCTTCCTAGGCCGGGATGGAGCAGGGAGGGCCTTGGACCTCCCACAGGGCAGGGTACCCTGCCCTTTCTTAACGATGGAGGGGGAGGGAGGAGGGTTAGTGGGAGAGAGGAATGGGAGAAAGGGAGGAAGGGTCAATTTTTGAATGGAAAAATAAGAAATTTTAAAAATAAATAAATAAATAAATTCACAGACAATAAAACAGATACAGATTAAAGAAAGTGAATCCAGGGCTGGGGGCGCAGAAGAAAAAGAAAATGAATCCAGATGACATTTGTTCTCTAGTCCAGTGGGACTGAGATAAATATTATCATGCTGTAGTTACAGAATATTTTCAAGGTCTTATGTCAAATCATCCTGGAAGGGTCCTGTTTCTGTGGTATAGTAAGCTACTTGTCAGGTATCAATGCCTAAGTATAAATGATGTTTGGACAAGATGTAATTTTTACATGAAAAACTTAAAACTAAAAATTGACGAAGAGTCTGAGTTTGACCATATATTCATAATCTCTTTTAAAGTTTTTCATAATAAGTAAACTTTATCTTCTTCCTTCTGGGCGAATTAAAAAAAAAAACAATCACAATGCTGTCATGTTCAATTACTGTCAAATCCAGAATAAGACTCTAAAATAATTATGTGACACAAACACTTATAAATCAATGTAACTAGGTCATAGCTAAAGAACAACTGGAAATTTTGCTATATTATATACTTGGTTTTATACGCACACACACACACACGTATATGTATATATAGTATAATAATATATTGCAGATAATACTTTATGATACCATATTATTCTCTTCAAACCTATTACAAAGCCCAGTGATATGTAACACTAAGGTATAAATTTAGTAATTGAAAACAGCCATGTCTTTCTTATTTATTTTTTACTATCTTCACAAAAGCTAAATATTAACTTGTGTGGAGTAAGTGGCATTTATTCCAACAAAAACAAAAATAAACAGATGAACTTTCTAGTGTTGAAATGAAAGAAGGAAAGTAAGGGGGTAACAAAGTCACATGTTTAAGCTCTCTCTGGTATATATTAAATACCATCAATATTCTGAATCATAGGCTGAACACAAGCACACATAGGTGCCCTAAACGGAGGGACTCCAATTAGAAGCAGAAACATATATGTTAATAATTAACAGAGTAAAATGTAAAATGACTGTAATAAGATTATATAGAGCACAATGAGAAAAAATATTTTGGACTTTTTAAAATAAAATGTTCTCATGTTTTAACCCTGGGTGGCCCATAACTCCCTTTAGCACAGGATGACCTCAAACTCCTTAAGATCCTGCAACCCCAGCCTTTCTGACACTGGCATTTTAGGCATGAGCCACAGGTCCAGCAGTCAAGAAATGGGACTGGAGGTGATGACTTCGTCAGTACAACACCTGTTTTCTTCAAATTTCCTCAACCTGCATAGAGTCAGATTTGTTCACACCTGCCTATCATCCTGGGGCTCACATTGTCAGATGGCTGATGGAGGCAGGAGAATCCACAGATGCTCAAAGGCCAGAGACTCTGAAGAATGCCACTGAGAGCAAGAGACCCTATCTTACATAAGAGAGAAGTGAAGTTGGCAGCTGAGGTCATCTGACATTTACATGTATCCTTTAGCACACCCACCTTCCCTAACTCACCTGGGCATATACAATGACAAAATAGTCATGAGAAGCAGCCATGATGGCTCATGAAATGAATCAACTAAATAATATTAAATCCACATCAAACACTATTCAGTTGTAGCAAAAAAAGTATCACTGAAGACCAAAATAATATCACAAATACATAATAAATTGATGAAATAAATTAAATGTATAATTAATTTATGCCAATTGAATGTGGCAACTATTGCATAACTTGAGACAAGGTAATAATTGATTACTGTTCATTAAGGAATTGATAATTTATTGGTGACAGCACATAAAGTAATATCATGTGTGACTTTCTAAAATCACCGTTAAACAGCATTTAAAGTTGCTTCCATGTATATTTCGATAGTGTTTTTAAGGAATCCTCTTCTTCTCATGCTTCTTCTAGTAGCCATCACAGCAGACAATAGGAAACCAATTCAAGGAGAAAAAGGGGTTTACTTGGGGTAGAAAATACATCCTTTATATGAAATCCAACTGAAAAGTCACAATATTCATCAAACATCTTAAAAGGTACAGCTAATAGTAAAATTTCAAGTACCCTAGGAAGACAAAATGAAGGTATTTTCACTTAAAAAATTCTATGAGATCAGAAAATGTAACCCCTTTAGCTCTTTAGGGAATGGTAGAATCTTATAAACCCATAAAGAAATACCCAATTAAATTTTGAATTGCTGTCAATTAAAGAGAGGTTTTACATATAGAACATGAGTAAGACTTATCTTTGAGAGCAGATGGGAAATATCCAATTTGAATTAATGACTATGAATTTCTAATTATAGCCATGACTCTTGAGCTGTTCTTTTATTATCTCTAATTATTTCAATTGCAGTTATGTAAAAAAAATAGCAAACTACCATCCGAAGACACCTAGAAGAAAACTCCAGATGTCCATGACTATCAGAGAGCATTTACTTATTTTCTGAACTACTCTGAGACTTTTTTCTAAATGAAGAAAAAAAGCAATTTGTTTGTGTTATTTAAATTAGAATATTAAAGAAAACAAAGCTAAGTTGCTGACATATCTGAAATAACTTTACTTCTGAGGCTCTGAAAATAGATTTGTAGATGTGACCAGAATTCAAGGAGTTTATTTGAATGGAAGCCCCGCTTATAAACAAGCAGGGAAGTGAGAGCAAAGCCAATAAAATGTGCTGACTTTTCTGTTCCCAGAGGAATACTCCTCAAGATTTCTGAAAGTTTAATAAAAGTAAAAAATGCACCTCAAATGTCCCAATCAAGCACTGAGAATGGGG
>PVIU01034528.1:0-11243 GCA_004026605.1 Ondatra zibethicus | reverse complement strand
ACATGCCTGTACAACATATGATACAAGCACATGTCCACACAACATATGACACAAGCACATGTCTGTACAACATACAACACAAGCACATGCCTGTACAACATATGATACAAGCACATGTCCACACAACATATGACACAAGCACATGTCTGTACAACATACAACACAAGCACATGCCTGTACAACATATGATACAAGCACAGTGACAAGAAGCTTAAGCCAAGCTGAATCAGTGTACAGGAGTGGCATGCTTGCAACTTTTGGTGTGCAGGAAGGTCTTACGCCAGGGAGATTGCAGCAAAGTGTGGCTTTCTCTTTTTTTACCTAAGTGTGGCATCTTGTTTACCGCTTTGGGTTGAGCCTCATTTACTTGCATGCTTCTTTTAGAAGGTCTGCAGCCAGAGTCCTAAGCAAACAGTACTTGCCACTCCATCTGTTGCACAGGTTCAGTATCTGCGGATTCAACCAATCTCAGTCAAAAACATTTGTTAAATAATTCTGCTTGTACTGACTGTGCACAGACATTTTCTTGCCATTATCCCTAGAACAGTGAAGTGCACCAACTGTTTATATATTTCTATATCTCATTAGGTACTTTCTTTATCCAGAGATCATTCAAATGAAGGAAGATGTGTGTCAGGGATCTGCTATTATATTGCCATTCTATACAAGAGACTGGTGTGTGCATGGAGTTTTAGTATTGATAGAGAGTCTTTGAACTAATCCCCTGTACGCTATTGAGGGCTAACTGCACTTTGAAGTGGGAAGCATATGACCAAACTAAATGTAATAGGCAAAAATGTCCCAAAAAGCAAGACTATTAAAAGCCTCACTGGGAACCTCTAGTGTGAGACAGACTTTTTGCAGAAGAATTTTAGATTGTCTACCTACTCCCAAACTCTAAAATTTTCTGCACCAGTATCTGGGTCTATGAATATTATGATCTAGCATGCCTATGGTTGAATGAATGCTTAGTATTGCTAATTAGTTGATTTCAAGGTGAACAAATAGAAGACTATCAAGGCAAGCCTCATCTAATCACCTACCATCTTTTAAATTCAGATGGATTTCTCTGCTTAGTAGTAGCAAAGGTAGTCAGAAGGAGTCCATGCATAAGATGGACTCAACATGTCCTATATAAGTTGGAACAAAGAAGAAAGCCTGGTGAAAAAATGCCATGCACCCCACCCCACTCCCAGACGCTGGGATTGCTGCTTCTGCCCCACTCTGAACAGTCAGCAACAGAATTACTCCCACATTCTTTTTCTTTTTGACTCAGCAGGTTGTATTTATATATTTGTAAGTATGCATACATATAAGAATAATAATCTAAGAAAAAGAAGCTATCAATTTGAGAAGGAGAGGGAATGGGGGGGAAAAGGAAGGGAGAAAATGATGTAATTTTAAAAAGGATTCCAAATTGACTATTTCAGTTGGTATTATGTCACTGTGCTAAAACACATGGCCAATAGCAACTTGGGGAGGAAAGGGTCTCTTTGGCTTACAGTCAGTCAGTTATTGAGGGAAGTCATGGCAGGAACTGAGGGCAGGAACCTGGAGGCAGAGGCCATGGAGAAACACTGTAAACTGGCCTGCTTCCCATGGTTTGCTCAGTTTGCTTTCTTTCTTTCTTTTTATAAAGTAGAAATATACTTTCTTTTTTATTGTCTTTATTGAGCTATATATTTTTCTTCACTCCCCTCCCTTCCTCCCCCTCACCTTCTACCCTCTCCCATGATCCCCACGCTCCTACAAAATATTACATTGAGTGAGGTAACACAGACCCAGAAAGACAAATAACATATGTACTCACTCACTCATAAGTGGCATTTAGACATAAAGCCAAGAATAATAAGCCCAAAGTCCACAACCCCAGAGAGCCTAGACAACAAAGAGGACCCTAAGAGAGATATACATGGATCTAACCTACATGGGAAGTAGAAAAAGACAAGACCACTATTTAATAATTTCTGGATTGTAGCAATATTTGTTTGTGTTTTAACAAATAAAGCTTGCCTGAAGATCAGAGTGCAGAGCTAAGCCACAAGAGGCCAGGGAGTACTGGTGTCTAACATATACACAATGGAATTTTATTCAACCATAATGAAAAATGAAATTATGACATTTGCAGGAAAGTGAATGGAATTGGAAATTTTTATGCTAGAGCAAGTAACACAGACTCAGTAAGACAAATACCTCATGTTCCCACACATGGGTTCTAGATATTTATGTTGACATATGTGTATATATGGGGGCTATGGGTACAGCACAAGAAACCAGGCTAGGGATGATGAGGTGGGAAAAAGAGGCCTTTGGAACAGTATGGAGGCTAAAAAGGAGGATAACGGAATGCATGGGATTGGGATGAAGACTCCTGGGAGGAGGAAAGAGTCAAGGAGAGGAAAGTAGTACAGGGAAGGTGAGTGAGGGAGGAGGTTCAACCAAAGAAAGTATATGTACAAATGTGATGCTGTGATCTATTACTTTGCTATTTTAAAAATTAAATATGTGGTAAAAGTAGTTTATAGTTTATTCAGAACTATAAAGACGTTTTGCTGACTTTGTGTGCCTATATAACATCTAGGACTCATAAATGAGAGAAAACATGTAATATTTGCCTTTCCGAAACTGCCTTAATTTCCTTATTATGCTTATGTCCAGCTTCATCTATTTTCCTGCAAATGAGGTAATATGTCTCATCTTTATGTATTAAAAAGTTCTTTGTGATACAAAAAAAAAAGAAAAATACAAGACCTCCTGAGTAAACTTCCACATTCTTAAAACTGGATTATGAGCTGATAAATTGGTTCAGTAAGAAAGGAGACATGTCTGCAAGCCTGGTGACCTGAGTTTAATCCTCAAAACCTATATCACAGTGGAAAAGAGAACTGATTTCACAGTTGTTCCTCTGACCTTATACACACTCTTGATGGCATGTAACTCTCTTCTATGCTATCATGAACACACACACACATAATAAGAAACGAACAAACAACAATTCCCCCCCCCAAAAAAAAACTTTAAGAAATCAGCATCTTCACACAGTCTGAACAAACTCAGAAGTGAATCTTCCCACTGGGCATGCTGGTGCACGGCTGTCATCTCCAACACTAGGGACATGAGGACAGGAAGAACTCTGAGTTAGGCGCTAACCTGGCTGACATAGGGATAACCATCTCCTAAACAAAATGAAACAAACACACATAAATACTAAGCAGTGAATCTGCCCAGAGCTTCTAGATTTGAGCTCCTTGTGAAAAAATTGATTTTAACCAGCAGAGCAATCTAGTCTAACCTGGTTGGAAGGACTTACAGAGCTTTGAGGTGACAAACGTGTGCTATTTTAACCTTCAGAGTTTGTGCTAAAATGGTGTGCAACAGTACAAAATTAAAATGCAGTTGTCTATAGGCATTCTCCTACACTAGTTATTCCATTTAGACTCTTTTGACTCTATCAGTGAAAACTAAGTTATAATTTAAGTTATTTTCCCAGTGATTTTACTTTTGATAGAAGCTTATGACTTTAAATATGGATGAAAAATATGCATGCATTCAGTCAGTAGTCTTCAACTGCCTATTATATTCCAGGACTTTCTAGGTACTGAAGATAGAATAGTAAATGAATACTGTCTGTGTTTTCATAGTTTGCATTCTTTTAGGCAAAATCTGTATGATAAAATGAATAAAAAATTTAAAAGCAGTTATAAAGCATAAGAACACTCAGTTGGAGAGGTAGAAGTCCTGCTGTATATGATAAATGACTCTGAATTTGTTGGGAACTCATTGGAGGGTTTTGAGGAGGGAGAAGTTTGGACTATATTTTTTATCATAGAAGGATCATTCTGGCTGTTCTGTGGATGTCAAGCCAAATTAAGATGCAGGTTAGAGGAGTTATGGTGAGAGGGATGATGGGGAGAAAGAGGACAGGATGGGAGACAGAAACCCAGATGAAACAATCTGGTGGGGAGTACCAGACAGATAGAAAGTGTAGCAATGGTGACATATAATTAAATTTGAAGTATGTGTAATGGCAGGAGAGGAGGAAACAGAAAGAATTCTTCCATTCTTGGATTCCGGCTCATCTTTATGTACTCAGCTGTTCCATCAATGAAGTACTCACTCTTGCAGACCTGTCAAAGTGACCAAGATAAGGTCATTCACCCTCAAAATAATCAGATATAGTAGATCTGTTTAATCCAATTAAATTTTTATATACTAGAGATTTTTGTTTGTGAACAAAATATATTGAAGGTGACTTTTTGGCAGCTTTATGTTGAATTGTCTAAATTCTAATGTATTTGGAAACCAATCATGTAAAACAAACCTTTTCTGCCTTTCCTTTTCAGGTATTTCTTTATTCTGACAACTATTAAGACTAGATAGGTGAAAATAGGCTAGGCAAACTAAGATGGGCTTTTTATCTTTTATGTTTCCCTCGATTTTTATGCCATTGCTTTACCGCCTAGAGCAGATAGTTTCCTACTCTAGTTCTGAATTCTATCTGCACCAATGTGTTGACTATCCTACCCCACCAGCATGCTGTGGAGCACCCTGAGAGATCTTTGGAGTCAGAGCACAGCCTTAGCATTCCCAGTTGACAGCAGAATGCTTTGTCAGTTTTCTGCTTCTGACAGTTGATTTGGAAAGTTCTCTAGCACTTAGAAATACTGAGGAGTGCTTGAGAATCTAAAACAACCCATTATTGATTTTTCTGAAATTCTTCTAAAACATAGTTGTTCAGAGGAAAACTAAACTCAAATATATAATGTTGACCTTTTTGTGAGCTTTTAAAGAGAGAATAAAGGTTTCTGAAGCTGTTTGAGGGATTTATATCCCTTGAACAAGCAGCGCCAATCCTAATCTAGTATTCTGATTTTCTAGGGCAATCAAGAGTTTCATTTTCCTGGAAGAGAGGCTTCAAAGATGTTCAAACTGACAGGACTTCTGAAACATTGTGGGCTTGAAACCAGACAAGTGGTATTTTATGACTGTTCTGAACTTAGATGTTTAGATTTACAAGTATAGAATCTATTATCTTAGACAATAGTCTAAGATATGTACAGGTTGCTACAGTAGAATGCCATAGATCATTTGTCATTATGGAGGCTGGAAAATTTCAAGAGCAATCCACTCCAATTGGGTGTATGATGGTTCTTCTTTATCCACACCTTGCCAATGACTGCATGTTTTATTTATTTATTTATATATCTATGCTTATATGTATTTATTTGTTGGTGGTCATAATGACAGGTATGAGGTGATGTCTTACTGTGGTTTTGACTATATCTTTGATGGGTTGTTTGGTTATATTTTTTCTTTGTTAATAGCATTGAACATCTTTTTCATATACATATAAAACTTTTGCTATTATTCAGCTCTATTTGACCCTTTAGTTCATTTGAAATCTGATTATTAATTATTTCGTTATTGAGTAGACTGGTTATAAGTTTGTATATTAGCCTCTTATATTGTTGTTTATAAATACATTTTTGCTTTTCATAGGTTGTTTTTCTTCTCTTTCTTTTTGTCTTTTTAAAAAATTTATTCTTCTCTTATATGTTACATTCCAACTACAGTTTCCTTTCCCCTATTCCTTCCAGCAGCCACCCCACACTTCTGCTATCCCCCAAATCTACTCCTCCTCTGTTTCCCTTCAGAAAAGAGCAGGCTTCTCAAGGATATCAACTGAACAAGCTACAATAAGAGTAGGCTTTCTGGGATTGTGATTTGTGAGCTGGTTTTCTTTGTTTTATGTTTAAAAACCACTTATGAATGAGTACATGTGATAATTGTCTTTCTGGGTCTGGGTTACCTCACTCAAAATGATGTTTTCTGGCTCCATCCATTTGTCTGAAAAATTCAAGACGTCGTTATTTATTCCAGAAAACCTAGACAACAATGAGGACCCTAAGAGAGACATACACAGATCTAATCTACATGGAAAGTAGAAAAAGACAAGATCTCCTGAGTAAATTGGAAGCATGGGGACCTTGGGAGAAGTTTGAAGGTGAGGGGAGAGGCAGAAAGGGGAGCAGAAAAAAATGTAGAACTAAATAAAAATCAATAAAAAAGGAAGATGGAGTAGAGATCCAAGGTAGACATAACATATTACATTATATATACGTATGAAATTTTCAAAGTATAAATAAAATTTTCAAAAGAAAAAAAAGACTAGGCACAAACCCTCATATTAAGGCTGGAGAAGGAAAATGGTTCCAAGTGTAGGCAAAAGAGTCAGAGATAACACATTACTCCCACTGTTAGGAATCTCACAAGAACTCCAAGCTACACAACCATAACATATTCAAAGGACCTAACTCAGACTCATATAGGCTACACGATTGTTGCTTTGGTTTCTCTGAGTCCCTATGAATCTTGCTTAGTTAATTCTGTGACCCATGTTTCATAATGTCTTTGACCCCTCTGGCTGCTACAGCTCTTCCCCCATCCTTCCATAGGATTCCCAAGCTCTGCCTAATGTTTGGCTGTGGTCTTTGTGTATGTTCCCATCAGTTTCTGGATGAAGCCTTTCTGATGATGATTGGGCTAGATACCAATCTATAGTATAGCAGAATAGTATTACAGTAATTTCATTAACCATTTTTTTTAAAATTTTGTCAGTCATATTTAGTTCTATCCAGGTCTCTGGACTACCCAGCCATCTAGTGTCAGGCATCTGGCTCAAGTTGGACCAGCCATTGATGGGACACTCCTACAATTTCTGTGAACTCTCAAGCTCATGGATTAACATAGCAAAACAATTTGCCATTTTACCAAAAGCAAGCTACAGATTCAATACAATACCCATCCAAATTTGAAAACAATTCTTTACAGACCTTGAAAGGACAATACTTAACTTCCTATGGAGAAAACAAAACTCCCAGGGTAGTTAAATAATCCTGTACAGTAAAAGAGCTTTCACAGATTTTGAAATCTCTGATTTCAAGTTGTACTGCAGAGCTATCATAATAAAACCACACAGTATTAGCATAAAAACAGACAAGTCGATTGATGGAATCAATTCAAAAACCCAGAAGTAAATCCACACACTTATGACCAACTGATTTTTGATAAAGAATCCAAAAAAAGTAAAATGGACAAAAGAAAATATCTTCAACAAAATAGTCATGGTCTAACTAGATGTTGGCATGTAGAAAAATGAAAACAGATTTATATCCACCACCCTGCTCAAAACTCAAGTCCATGTGGATCAAAGACCTCAATATAAATACATTGAATCTGATAGAGAAAGTAGGAGATGGCCTTGAACAAATTGAAGCACGAGACAACTTCCTGAACAGAATACTGATAGCACAGGCACAAAGATCAACAACAAATGGGACTTTGTGAAACTGAGAAGCTTGTGTAAGAAAAAGGACACTGTAAATAGGACAAAATGGCAGCCTATAGAATGGGAAAAAACTTTACTGTCTCCACATGTGATAGAGGGCTAATATCCCTAATATATAAAGAACTCAAGGAACTAAACAGCAACAAGCCAAATAATCCAACCAAAAAATGGGGAACAGATCTAAGCAGAGAATTCTGATTAGAGGAATCTCAAATGACTGAGAAACAAAGAAATGTTCAACATCTTTAAGTCATTAGGGAAATGCAAATAAAAACTACTTAGAGATTCCATCTTCTATCAGATGACAGCTCATCTTGAAAATGTAGAATAACAGGAACACTTTTTCATTGCTGCTAAAAGTGCAAACTTGTTCAGCTACTATAAAAATCAATAAGGTGGGTGCCTGCCTGGCTGGAAGGTCCTCAGAAGGGAGTGCAGGCCACCTCCAGCTCCTGCTGCAGGGACTTCTTTGGCCCACAAGACCCTGTCCTACCCCCACAAGTTCGCCCTTTCCTCTGCGGGGGATCCTTGGCACACCGAAGTCCCTGTTTCTTTGCAGAGGAGATCAATCCAGAGGGGTGAGTGTGTGCCCTCCAGGCAGGAAGGTCCTCAGAAGGGAATGCAGGGCACCTCCAGCTCCAGCTGTAGGGGCTTCTTTTTTCCACAAGACCCTGCCTCCCCCAAGCCTGTCTGCTAGATCCTTGGCCCAGGAACAGATCCTGCTCCTGAACTGAGGAAATCTAGCCAGAGGGCACTCCTTTCCATCTTCAGGGTCCTTAGATCCACCAGCACAAAGGGCTCCAGTGTCGAGGAGCCCTAAGAGAGGGCAGACAAAGAAAATTCCCCAAGTACACAGTCAGTCACAGCAAAGATTGGATCAAGATGCCAAGACTCTCTGGCTGCATTTGAAGGAAGAGATGGGCAGGCACCAATGCAAGAATTCCTCCAACAACATGAAAAGCATTATGACAACACCAGAATCCAGTGATCATGCAACAAGAAGATTTAAACACCCTATTCCAGAAGAAGTGGAAAAAATCGACGTTAAACGTAACATTATGAAAATAATAGAGGCCCTTAAATAGGATGTGAAAAACTCCTTTAAAGAAATGGAGAAGACAAACAAAAAGGTAGAAGAAATGAATAAAGCTCTCAAAGATACCCTAGAAAAAGCAATCAAACAGGTAATGGAAACAGTTGAAGAACTGAAAAATGAAATGGAGGTAATGAAGAAAATACAAATTGAGAGAAGGCTGGATATGGAAAATCTGGGTAAATGAACAGGAACTACAGAGACAAGTATAACCAACAGAATTCAAGAGATAGAAGAAAGAATCTCAGACGCTGAAGATATTATAGAGAAAATAAACTCATTGATTAAAGAAATTAGAAGGAAAACCACAAACCAAGGAAGCCAACAACACCCATAATAACACAGGCATCTGACAACCCTCCACCATCACAACTCAAAGAAGGGAATCACACAAACTCTAGCACCTAAAAAAAAATAAAATAACCGGAGTTAACAAACATTGGTCATTAATATCGCTTAATATCAATGGATTCAATTCACCTATAAAAAGGCACAGGTTAAGAGAATGGATACAAAAACAGGATCCAACATTCTGCTGTTTACAAGAAGCACACCTCAACCTCAAAGACAGACACTTCCTCAGAGTAAAAAGGGTTGGGAAAAGGTTTTCCAATCAAATGGACCTAAGAAACAAAGGGTGTGGCTATACTAATATCTAACAAAATTGATTTCAAACTGAAATCAATCAGAAGAGGTGGAGAAAGACACTTTACACGCATAACTGGAATAATTCATCAGGAGGAAGTCTCAATCCTGAATATATATGCCCCTAATATAAAAGCACCCACATATGTAAAAGAAACATTACTAGAACTCAAAGCACACATCAAACCCCACACTCTAATAGTAGGAGATTTCAAATGTCCTCTCTCCCCAATGGACAGGTCAACCACATAGAAAATTAACAGAAAAATAAGAGAAATAACAGATGTAATGAACCAAATGGACTTAACAGACATCTATAGAACATTCCACCCAAACAGAAAAGACTATACCTTCTTCTAAGCATCTCATGGAACCTTCTCGAAAGTGATCACATAATCAGTAACAAAGCAAACATCCACAGATAAAAAAAAATTGTAGTAACCAACTGTGTAGTAATGGATCACCATGGAATGAAGTTAGAATTCAACAACAATTCTACCCCCGTAAAGCCTACATCATGGAAAATGAACAGTCAACTACTGAACCACTCCTGGGTCAAGGAAGAAATAAAGAAAGAAATTAAAGTCTTCCTTGATTCAACAAAAATAAAGACACAACATACCGAAACCTATGGGACACTATGAAAGCGGTGCTAAGAGGAAAGTTCATAGCACTAAGTGCCCACACGAAGAAAATGGAGAAAGCTCACATTAGTGACTTAACAGCACAGCTGAACGCGCTAGAAAAAAAAAGAAGCAGACTCACCCAGGAGGAGTAAAAGACTGGAAATAATCAAACTGAGGGCTGAAGTCAACAAAATAGAAACACAGAAAACAATCCAAAGAATCAATGAAACAAAGAGCTGGTTCTTTGAGAAAATCAGCAAGATTGACAAACCCCTATCCAAACTAATCAAACGGCAGAGAGAGAACACACAAATTAACAAGATCAGAAATGAAAAGGGGGACATAACAACAGACACTAAAGAAATTCAAAGAATCATTACGTCTTACTACAAAAGCCTGTATGCCACAAAATTGGAAAATGTAAAAGAAATGGACAGTTTTCTAGATAAATACCATATACCAAAATTAAATCAAGACCAGGTGAACAACTTAAAAAGTCATGAGGAAATAGAAGCTGTCATCAAATCCTCCCAACCAAAAAAGCCCTGGACCAGATGGTTTACTGCAGAATTCTACCAGAACTTCCAAGAAGAGCTAATAACTATACTCCTTAATGTGTTCCACATAACAGAAACAGAAGAGTCATTGCCAAACTCCTTTTATGAAGCTACAGTTACCCAGATACCAAAACCACACAAAGACCCAACCATGAAAGAGAATTACATACCAATCTCATTCATGAACATTGATGTAAATATTCTCAATAAAGTACTGGTAAACCGAATCCAAGAACACAAAAAAAAATTATCCATTATGATCAAGCAGGCTTCATCCCTGAGATGCAGGGCTGGTTTAACATATGAAAATCTAACAATGTAATCCATCATATAAATAATCTAAAAGAAAAAAAACATATGATCATTTCGTTAGATGCTGAAAAAGCATTTGACAAAATTCAACACCCCTTTATGATAAAAAGTCTTGGAGATAATAAGGATACAAGGATCATAACTAAATATAATAAAAGCAATATACAGGAAGCCGACAGCTAACATCAAATTAACTGAAGAGAAACTTGAAGCAATTCCACTAAAATCAGGAACAAGACAAGGCTGTCCACTCTCTCCATATCTCTTCAATATAGTGCTTGAAGTTCTAGCAATAGCAATAAGACAAATTAAGGAGATCAAGGGGATTCGAATTGGAAAGGAAGAAGCCAAACTTTCATTATTTGCAGATGATATGATAGTGTAAATAAGTGACCCCAAAAAATCTACTAAAGAATTCCTTTTTTCCCATTATTTTTTTCATTGTTTTGTTTTATTTTTTCTGTTCAAAAACATAATTAAAGAAATAAAATTTTTACATTTCTTCCCCTTCTCCCGGTCCCCTCCCGCTACTCCCTAACCCCTCCTCCCTCCCCCTTCTTCCTTGAAAGAGGGCATGATGCCCTGGCCTGTTGGAAGTCCAAGGCCCACCCCCCTCCATCCCGGCCTAGGAAGGTGTGCATCCACAAAGACTCGGTTCCCAA
>PVIU01034527.1:0-11244 GCA_004026605.1 Ondatra zibethicus | reverse complement strand
TCTGTAGGTGGCACTGCATAAGATACAGTTCTGTGCTGACTGCAGTGGAATCTAGCGTCTGTAGGTGGCACTGCATAAGATACAGTTCTGTGCTGGCTGCAGTAGAATGTAGTATCTGTAGGTGGCACTGCATAAGATACAGTTCTGTGCTGGCTGCAGTGGAATGTAGCGTCTGTAGGTGGCACTGCATAAGATGCAGTTCTGTGCTGGCTGCAGTGGAATCTAGCGTCTGTAGGTGGCACTGCATAAGATACAGTTCTGTGCTGGCTGCAGTGGAATCTAGCATCTGTAGGTGGCATTGCTATTTTGTTTCACTTTAATTTGCAGGATTAGGACCTAGACTTGCTAAACTAAATAGTCAGGTGGTGGTTGGTTTTGGATTAGTTGGGGTAGGTTTCATTTGTTTCTTGGGGTGCACCTTGTTTCCTTTTGTTTGGAGATAGATGTAAACTCACAAAGTAGTGGACTTTGAGTCCCTAATGTCTCCTTCCCGAGTGCTGGAATTAGTTATGCACAGCCACAAAGCAGTGGGGTTTGGTTTTGGTTTTTTGAGAGGCATTCTCTGTAGATCAGGCTGGCCTCAGACTCAGAGATCTACTTGCTTCTGGCTCCACCCCTTGAGTGCTGGGATTAAACCACACTGGCCAAAGTAATGGATTCTTCTGTAAGAAATACTCATAACCTCCAAATATAGTTTGGGATAGCCTGTGCCTTCTCAGCCCTTCATTTTCCCCTCTTGACATTTAAGTATGGCATTTTCATTAGTAGCTAATAGGTTTTTAAAAGTCACCAAGCTTCCTGGGTCTTCTGATCTGTGGAAGGAAGAGTTGAGTTCTCTGGCTAGGTCCTAGCTCGTTCCCAGAAGAAAGCTGGGTATGATAGCAGAGTCCACTCCCTGTGCATTGTTAGTGCTGAGAAAGGCACAGACATCAGGCCTTCATAGTCCTGCTTAAGGCGCTAAAGAAGTGGGAGGTAGATGGGGACTGGGGTGGTAGAGATAGAAGAGGGTAAAGTAGGAGAAAGGGTTAGTGCAGTCCTGTTGGAGATTGAAGCCTTGGGACTTTGGGAGTGGGATCCCTGCAACGGAAGGGGCTCACTATAAAGATGTCCCCTGTGATTGGCATCTGATGCAGGTGTTCGCTCTGCAGCTCAGGTGTGCATTAAGGCATCCCTAGTATGAAGAGCATCAGCCTAATAGTTCCTAAACATTCATCCACTCTGTACAAGAAAAGCACAGTAGCGTTGTCAACTAATGCAACCTAACCACAGTTTGGGGGACATATTGGTCCTATATGCAGTTTCTTCCTGAAACTTACACTCCAGATTGGTTTTAACGAAACAGTCCTGCCTGAGCCACCACATGCATCCACCTTGTTTTAGTTAGATTTGAGACACCCTCCCAAAGTTAGGTTCACTCAGCCACCCAATTGCTGAGATCACAGCGTATTCTACACCCTACTTGCAAAAATCATTAATGCTTGCAGAAAGTAATGGTTGCGCCTGTTCTCAGCCTCATGCTCCAAGATAGGAGGCAGGGAATGTGAATCAGCTCAGAAACAGCCTTGTGTCCAGTTGAGTGGGGAAGTTAGGGTAGAGTACAAGACTGCAGCCACGCTCTGGTTAGGTGTGGCAGTATGGAACTGGCATTAAACATAGCCCCATTGGAGTCATGCATGGCTTTGCTGTTTTGCTTTCAGAACAGTGTAAAAATTTCTTTTTTTATGTTAGCAACAAACATGATAAATACCTTTCTGTCTTTGTCCTAAAACCCTGCTTCCTCTAGCTAAAGTCCACGGCTTAGCAGTCGCTCTCTAATGAATCCTTTTGCAAACAGATACTATGCTTCAGAGGCCAGCGAGTCTCTTCATTTGAAGAGATTTGAAGAGAGCCTGGTCTACATAGTTCCAGGTAGGTCAGGGCCACATGGTGAGGCCCTATGTTAGGTGATGAAAATTTGTTAACAATCTGCCTTCCAGAAAGACCTCTGCACATGAGGTGTTTGGGTGGATAGTGGTTCGACTGGTTTTCTTAACTACTGCAGTGATTTGGTTGGAAGGATCCATTGAGTCTGGTTTTGTGCCCCAGTGGCTCCTGGCTCGCAGATGGTGGGCATGTGTTTTATGAGCCATGCTTAGTCTCATGCACATAACCTGAGGTTGCTTCCTGCAGGCCTGGATGGTGGCTTTTCTAAGAGAGCCTTCTGGTCACAAGGAGCATCATCTCCAGACTTTCCCTGGCAAGCAATGGCATGACTCCCCCTGTGTACATGAGCCACCCTTCCACGCCATCCTTGCATGTCCTTGACAGTGGGGCGGGCTGGATTCACAGTTCTGTGTGCTGTCTACAGCAGCGGGGACCTCTCTACTGGAGCCTTTACCCTAGTAGAAGTCAAGTTTGATTTTTTATTTTGATTGTTTGGTTTGGTTTTGGTTTTCCGGTGTTTTTTGTTTGGTTGGTTGCTTTTGCTTTTCCAGGCAGGGTTTCTCTGAGCCCTGACCTTCCTCTATAGACCAGGCTGGCCTCACTGGGATATACCTGCCTCTGCTGGGATTAAAGACATGTTCCACCATCCAGCTAAAGTCAAGACTTTTGACATTAACACAGAAAAAACGTTCAGGACAAACCAGTATGAAGCAAAGTTGGAGTTTATTATACAGTTTAACAGATTTAAGCACAAGGGTTTGTAGGGACTCGGAAAGAGCAGGGCACGTGCAGATATAGGTGTGAGACACCCAACAAATCCAAGCATTGTCACACCTGAAATCAATGAAAGAGCCTTAAATATTATACCGGTGGCTCTTACGTTATGTCTCTAGGGTTACTAAAGAATTCACCCCCAATTTTTATATATGATAGTGGTTCTAGAGGTGCCTTTGATAGAACTCTGTAGACCAGGCTGGCCTTGAACTCAGAGCTCTGCCTGATTCTGCCTTCTGAGTGCTAGGATTAAAGGTGTGTGCCACCATTGCCCAGTTTATATGTCTTTTACTATAAATGAATTTCTTGTGACATTCCTAGAAAATTACAGGTTCACAGCGGGGAAAGGAAAGGACTACTCTTTATATATGCCTTGGCTCTACATTCTAGCTCTCTATTCTAGCACACTTTTTTGGGTTTGAGACAGGGTTTCTCCATAGCTTTGGAGCCTTCCTGAAACTTAACTGTGTACACCAGGCTGGCCTCAAATTCACAGATATCCACCTACCTCTGCCTCCCGAGTGCTGGGATTCTTAGCATACTTATTTGTAACATATATAAAAGGAACATTGTCACTGTATCCTGACCTATGTAGCCCTGGCTGTCTTGCCATATTCAAATGGTAGTGTTTGGAACCTGGCCTCACGAGTGAGAAAACAGGACCAGGTGAGAGTGACATGAAGCTGCCACCAGCAATGGGTCTATCCGTGCGGATAGGGTTTCCTTTTGAGACAGTCTCACGAATCCTAGGCTGGCCTTGGACTTGCTGTGTAGCCCAAGGATGACCTGGTCCTCCTTCCTCCACCTCCTGAGTGCACCACAGTGCCTGGTGCCAGGGGTAGAGCCCAGAGCTTTGTGCACACTAGGCAAGCACTCTACCGCCTAAGCTGTATCCCCACCCTATCCATCACGTTCTGTTACCTGTCACTCTCCTAGTCCTCGGGCTTTCCTTGAAGCAGGTTCAGAGCTCTCGCAGAGGTAAGACTCTGCAGTCTTCCTGCAGTGGAGTGGATGTGACCGAGGAAGGAGCACACCTGTGCACAGGAATTAAGTGAGGACACAGGGATTCTTAACTGCTAGCACTGAGAGCCACTTTGCCCATGAGAGCCCTCAGGAAAGCAAGATGATAACTTCATTAACAAATGCCCCCAGTTCAGTTTTTATTGATTTTTTTTGAAACATGATCTTACAATGTAGCAGAGCTGGAGTTCCCTTGTATGTTTCAGAAGAGGGGGGAGGCTCCATGCCACGGGGTTGATGAGAAGTCCATAGCATGGGCTGTAGTGAAGCTGTCACTGGTTCCTAGGGGAAGGTGGGAGTCTTGCATTTGAGGAGGGCGTGGGTGTGCATCCATCATCTAAGGTGTGGAGCCCATCACCAGTAGCCTATGTCTTCTACCAGTACCTTATGTCTTGGAATCAGAGCCTAGACAAAGAATCCGCTCTGAAGGAGGAAGGAGGCACAGCTGCAGAAGGCGGGGCCTGAGCAATGTCGGGTCTGGGTTCTAGCAGTGTGATTTTCACTGGTACATGTGGACTCTTCACCTGATTGGCCCCAATCCCACCTCAGACTCCCTAGGGTACTTGTCCAGCAGCAGCCTCGGGGTCAGACTCTTCACATGGCTGTTTTACATTGCCCTCAGCCTGTGGAACATCAGACAGGTGGACTGGGCTAAATGACTCCACTAATCCTGTAATTTCTAGAACAGTATAGCAAATAATTGCTTTCCACAGCCTAGTGCACTGTTGGGAGGGGGACGCTGTCAGCATAATTGCAGCCATTTTGGGCAGAATTGAAGGCACCATTTGATGAAGTACTCAGCCTTTAGATGCATATAAATCCTGTGACCAGGCGTTAGCCGGTGGTGCTCAGGATGGAATTCAGCTGGAGAGGTAATGGACAATGATGGTGTCAACACAAAAATCCTCAGTCAAGCAGTGGTGGCGCACACCTTTAATCCCAGCACTCAGGCAGGAAGAGCTCTGTGGGTTCAAGGCCAGCCTCACCTACAGAGCTAGTTCCAGGTCTATGCAGAGAAATCTTGTCTCAGAACACAAAACAAAAAGCAAAAACAACAAAAAAGTGTTCCTCACCTCAATAGGGATAAAAGGCAGCTTATTCTGGAACTAAATATGAGTGGCTACAGCCAAGGAACACAGGCTCAGGTCACCTCAAATTGCATGTTCCACAGTGTTACAGGAGTTACAGAACGCAGCATCTTCCTGCATCCACCTCCCAAGGGCTGGGAATCCCAGTGTGCACTGTGTCTGGTATACACAGTGCTGAGGGTGGGACACTGAGTTTTGTGTATGATAAGCAAGCATTCTACCAGTGAACCCCAGCCCCGAGCCCCCTGTAAGTGTTCCAAAAGGCCCCATTTTACAGCATAGGTTAGGGGACCACCTCTGGTATGTGTGGGGCAATTCCAGATGTCTCGTGACATGGGCGAATCTGGCCATAGTCCGGTGTGACGAGTCTTGGTAGAGGAGCCCGATTCCCTGTGGAGAAGGCAAGCTCAAACAGTCTTGGTCCCTGAGGTGCTTCTCAACTATCTCCCCATCCTGTGGGAAACTGTGGTGAATCCCTGGCCTAAGAAAGCCTAGCCTTTTCCCCTTCGGCCCCCTTGAAGTGTCTGCAGCTCTCCAGGGTCTATGATAGCCCTTGGCAGCAGCTGGATGCCCACTTACAGGCCTGGGGACACCGAGAGCTGGCACCATGCTGATTTTGTCTGTACAATCTAGTCTGAGTGGACACCTAGTCTTCTTACAGCCCATCTGGGAAAGTGTCACCAACCTGTAGCAGGAGGGCCTTGCTTGTTGGGGTTTCTGTCCTGCCCAGTTCCCACAGCCGTTAAACCCCAAAGAAAAACACACAAAGAGTTCATTATAAACTGATTAGCCCATTAGCTCAGGTTTCTTATTAGCTCTTGTAGCTTATATTAACCCATTATCCTTATCTATGATAGCCACATGGCTCAGTACCTTTTTCAGCAGGGCAGGTGGTCTGGGCAAGACTGGGGAAAGAGCTTCCTTCTTCCCAGAATTCTCCTGTTCTTCTTGCCCCACCTTTACTTCCTGTCTGGTTGTCCTACCTATACTTCCTGCCTGGCCAATCAGCATTTATTTAAAACATGATTGACAGAATACAGACAATTCTCCCTCACCACTTCCCCCTCTTTTTTTTTTTTAAACAAAGGAAAATATCCATAGTCCATTTTTTGGGAATGTGGGTGTAGTATTCCAGACTACTTCTGGCTGGTTGGGGGCACTGATAATCTTATGGGGACCTAAAGAAAATATAGAGTTATGATCAAGTCATGACTGGAGTATCTTGTGAGGCTTGATCATCTCAGGCAGCATCTTGAATCTGTTCTTGATGTAGAACTCAGACATCCGGGCCATCTGTTCCTACTGGAGATTTCTCAGGTGGTCTTCCTTGATCAAACCTGATTTTTCTTAACTCAGAATGAATCCACAGTCTCTCATTTCCTGTGGAAACAAAAGCAAAATCTCTTCTCCAAAGTAACATACCTTTTGACTTTTTTTTTTTTTGAAGTCAAGCTATTTTCAAAATACCTATCTTGGACTAATTCAGCAGCATCTATAAGCAAATCTTTTAGCAGCTGTTGCTCCTTCCTCAGCACTCAAACAATTCAAAGAGATCATAATAACATACAGTATCCATATTTTCTGTGTGTTTTCTATCTTTATGCGGCTTTATTTTAAACTCTATTTCTTTTATTTTTAGTTTTTGGCTTTTGGCTTTTTGAGACGGGTTCTCTGTATATCTTTGTCCTGGAACTACCTCTGTAAACCAGGCTATCCTTGAACTCACAAAGATCCGCCTGTCTCTGCCTCCCCAGTGCTGGGATTAAAGGTGTGTCCTACCACACCTTGAACTCACAGAGATCTGTCTGTCTCTGCCTCCCAGGCATTGGGATTAAAGGTGTGTGCTACCACACCTTGAAGTCACAGAGGTCAGTCTACCTCTGTCTCCCAAGTGTTGGGATTATAGGGGTGTACCACCACACCCAACTACTCTCTTTCTTTTTTATTTTAAGGACTTTAACTTTTTTTCCCCAAGCCTGCATATATTTTTAACACATTGTAAACCATTTAGAGGTTTTCTTTGTTTTTGAATCTCTCTTTACTGTATATCTCTCTTTTTCTGACTACACGAGTCTTTAATTTACCAAGCAATATGGGTAGGATTAAAGCCGTGGCTTTGACGGCTGGATCCAGCCCATTCCCTAGCTTTATGAGACTCCAGCCTCATGGCTGAGGTACCAGCTGTAGCCATGTTTATTGCCACAATTCTATGGCGTTTCTAGGTTCTTGCCAGCAAGCAAGCTGCAACAGTGTGTCCACAAACCACACTCAAATGCTCCGTAGTAGGACTGCCTGCCTGAAAGACTCAGAGTTTGCCCTGGCAGGATGGCCCAGAAAGCCAGCATTTTAAAACAGTGCAGCTTTTTTCCTGCTACAGCTGAAGACCAAAAAGCATGCAGTCAGCTTTTCATCAACACCATTTAAGTGTTTCTTGGCAGGACCTCTTAAAGAGCTGCAGGGTTTTGCAGCTAAAGCTGAGTCAGGAAGCCTCTCTTAGATGAGAGCGCTTGCTTGCCTCTAGCAAGCAGAGCAGACCCGAGAAATTGCTGCTACCAAGAAAACATGCTTTACTCTATTCTTTCCCAAGCTTTCTTAGACTTTCTGTGGATGCAGTTATCCACGTGGGCACCATTCTGTAGCAGGAGGGCCTTGCTTGTCGGGGTTTCTGTCCTGCCCAGTTCCCACAGCCATTAAGCCGCAAAGAAAATCACACAGAGTCTGCATTAATTATAAACTGATTGGCCCATTAGCTCAGGCTTCTTATTAGCTCTTGTAGCTTATATTAACCCATTATCCTTATCTATGATAGCCACATGGCTCAGTACCTTTTTCAGCAGGGCAGGTCACATCCTGCTTCTTCGGTGGTCTGGGCAAGACTGGGTAAAGAGCTTCCTTCTTCCCAGAATTCTCTTGTTGTTCTTGCCTCACCTTTACTTCTTGTCTGGTTGTCCCACATATACTTCCTGCCTGGCCAATCAGCGTTTATTTAAAACATGATTGACAGAATACAGACAATTCTCCCGCACCAACCAGCCACAACGGCACTGGTATCCCCATGGCTCTGATAACCACCATACCATTGGCTTGAGAAGGCTTTACACTGTCAGGCAGTGGTGGCACACACCTTTAATCCCAGCACTCAGGAAGCAGAGGCAGGCTGATCTCTGTGAGTCTGAGGCCAACCTTGTCTACAAAGCTAGTTCCAGGACAAGTAGGGCTGTTACACAAAGAAACAATCTCGAAAAATGAAAAAAAGAAAAAGACTTTAACTGGGACAAAAACAAGAAATAGACACCCCCCCCATCAAAGGGGTTCCCAGGAGTCTGACTCAAGTCTAAGGAAAGTCTCTGGCCTGTAACCTGGAGTAACAGGTGGTTCCAGAAAACAGGATTCTCTCTGATGTTCTCTCTGACCTCTTCAAAATGTGCATATGTAAGTGTGTGTGTGTGTGTGTGTGTGTGTAAAAGTGTATTCATGAATGTGTGTGTCTGTATATAAGTATGTTTGTGTGCTTGTGTGTGCATGTGTATATATGTTTGCATATGCATCTGTGTATATTGATGTATGTGCATGTGTGCATCTTTGTATTTTATATTCATGCACATGTATATGTGTGTGCATGCCCCCCCATGCAAGCATGTGGAGGCCAGAGGTTCACATAGTTTATCTTGTTCTATCTCTAGCATCCTTTATTTTTATTTATTTGGAAGCAGTCTCTCACTGAACCTGGAGCTCACTGATTTGTCTAGACTAGCTTTTTTTTTTCTTTTTGAGACAGAATCTCTTTCTTTCTACCCCTGGTTTAGCCTGAAATTCCTTGTGTAGACCAAGCCGGCCTCAAATTCACAGAAATCCAGCTACCTCTACCTCTTGAGTGATGGGAGTTAAGAGCATGTACCACCATGCTTGGTCCCATGTCTGGCTTTTTATGTGACTGATGGGGATCGAACACAATGTTTATATGACAGGCACATTACTGAATAAGACATCTCCTTGACCCCTTTTAAGGGCTTCAGCCCTTCCATTCAAAGTGAATCTGAGGGATGGAGAGTTGGCTCAGTGGTTAAGAGCATTGACCACTCTCACAGAGGACCCAAGTTCAATTCCCAGTGCCCACCTGGTGGTTCACAACTTTCTTTAACTCTGTTTCTGGAGATACAGTGCCTTCCATGGGCACGAGGCGTATACACAGTGCACAGAATACATAAAGACAAAATGTCCATACACATAAATTAACTTTTAATAAAGGCGGGAGGGAGGCGTGTTCCAAGCCCAGGCAGAAAGCACCAAGCTATTCTAGCCGCTCTCTACAAGGATGTGGCCTGGTGTTGAACCCCAGTCCTTTTTGCAGTTTGCTCAGTGCTGAGGTGCGAGACCTAGGAAGATCGGCTCACTTTAGACAAGACGGAATTAAGCACTGCATCTCCAACCAAAAGTTAAGACGCGTTATTTGACTTCATACCTTCAGTTAACCTTATATCACAGCATTTTTGAAAGAATGCAGCTGAAGGGGCTGGAGAGATGGCTCAGTGGTTAAGAGCACTGACTGCTCCTCCAGAGGACCCGGGTTCAATTCCCAGCACCCGCATGGCAGCTCTCAGCTGTCTGTAACTCCAGTTCAAGAGAATCTGACAGCGCATGAAATAAAGTTAAATAAAGTTTAAAAAAAAAAGAATGCAGCTGAAATCCAGGGAGGCTAAAGAGTCTGTCCCAGGTTGCTGTCTGAGGCACAGAGGGCTGTTTCCCAGCAGGGTGAGCAGCATGAGCAGGGTCTTCTTTAATTTGGGAGATTAAACAGGATGAAGTTCAAAGACGTGGCCACATGGGGGCAGTGTATCAACGTGAGCTAGACAAGCAACCTTGTCCTGCTTCTGGCTTTGGAAGCCAATGGCCAGCAGGTGGATCTTCCCATCTAAGCCATGTAACAGATTTCATTGGATATAGGAGCTATTGGGCTTCTGCAGCAGACTGCCTGGTTTCAGTGCCACCACTGACCTCTACTGGTTTGTGGTCTAGGAAGATACCTCTCCTGCTTCCTTTCTCATCCTCCAGTGATGACCTGTGAGCAGTAAAGTACAGCTCACAGGTCCATCAGAAGGGAACTGCAGATGGAGGCGGTTCTTGGTAAATGATACAAAACAGAGAACAAGTGCTGGAGAGATGGCTCCGCAGTTAAGGGAACTGGCTGCTCTTTCAGAGAACCTGGGTTCATTGCCCAGCACCCACGTGAAGACAGTTCGCCACAGTCTGTAACTCCAGTTGCAGGGGAACCGCAACACCGTCGCACAGACACACAGGCACATCTACGCGAGACTCCAGTGCACATAAAACAAAAATCAATCTTTAAAAAGTTAACTAATTAAAAATTTAAAAAAAAAAACAGCAAGCAGTACTACTCCAACAGAGCCATCCAGAGAAATCAAGAATGGACGGTAATAAAACCGAGCACAGCTATCTATGTTATAAAGAAGTCACCAAGTTATAAAACATAAACCCTAAGGAGAAAGGCTCCTGCAGCGAGCAACGGTTGACCTTGGCAATGATCCCTCCCAGCCTTCTCCTCAAATGAGCCTATGACTCCAGAACATGAAGATTACAAAGCGTTTGAAGGTGATTGCACATAGGCTCCCAGTTGATATTGCTAATTAAAAACAGGAAGGGGGGCTGGGGAGATGATTCAGCAGATGAGCGGGTGTACTGCTTCTGCAGAAGACCCAGCACCCACACACAGGCTGACAATCACCTGTCACAGAGAGCCTGTCTCGAAAAACCAAAAGAGGGGGGGAAAGGCAGGGTAGTGGTAGCACATACTTATAATCTCAGCATAGGAGACAGAGACAGACAGATCTCTCTGAGTCTGAGGCCAGCCTGGTCTACACAGTGTTCCAGGCAGTCAGGTCTACATAGTGAGACCCTGTCTTGAAAAATAAAAATGAAAAACATCCTCTTAGCATTTATTTGTATCACTTACCATGCTGTGCACTGCTCAGCACCTGGAAGCCATACACTATGCCACGGGGTCTTCCTGACAGGGTTTCTCTAGAACCCACTCTGTAGACTAGGCTGGCTTCGAACTCACAGAGATCCACCTGCCTCTGCCTCCCGAATGCTGGGTTAAAAGTGTACGCCACCACCGCCTGACACATCTTTAAGGAAGGCATTGTGGTACCATTTTACAGACAGGGGAGAAGAGAGGCCAGCCATGAGAGGCCAGATATGAGAGGCCGGCCATGGCCTAGAACAAGTGTCAAACAGATGCTTCTAGAATTTCCCTGTGGATGAACTCTGGTGTTCAGGTTCAGAGCACTTCAGGTGTTATGAAGTAAGCCCACCAGAGACAAACACTCTTTTTTTTCTGATTTTTCAAGACAAGGTTTCTCTGTGTAGCCCTGGCTGTCCTGGAACTCACCCTGTAGACCAGGCTGGCCTCAAACTCACA
>PVIU01034526.1:0-11244 GCA_004026605.1 Ondatra zibethicus | reverse complement strand
AGATCTTCTCCCATTCAGTAGGTTGCCTTTTTGTCTTAATGACTGTGTCTTTTGCTTTACAGAAGCTTCTCAGTTTCAGGAGGTCCCATTTATTCATTGTTGCTCTTATTGTCTGTGCCCTTGGGGTTTTACATAAGAACTGGTCACCAGTGCCCACGTGCTGCAGGCTACTTCCCACTTTTTCTTCTATCAGGTTCAGCTGACTGAGCTCCTCTGACATGGCCACCATCAGTCATTGTGTCGGGGACATGGATAAATGACAGGGCTCTATCTAACACCCAGAGTTGCCCCAGGTACATGAACCTCTGATAACAAATTCCGGTGCTCTTTGTACCTCCCCTGTAAGAAGACAGCTCCGGTTTGTACAGCTTCTCTACCCTGATTTTGGCAGGCCCAGGTATTTGCACATCTTCTCTGTAGCAGAAGTGGGAAATGTGCCAAACAAACATGTGTCTGAGTTAAGAGCCGCATTTCCCATGAGGAATCAGCAGAGATGCACAGTCAATCCTTCTTCTCCTGGTTTAGATCTTGGCATCTCCCTCACTGCAGGAATGAGCTTGTGCAAGTCTTTGCACATCTCAAAGCTTTATTTCCTCTTTTTATATAATATACGTTAGTAGTAGAACCTAAAATGTGAAGAACTCATCTGTGAAGACTGAGTACAAATGGTAATCACTAGGTAAACATCAGCCACATTTACGTCCATCCACTCTCAGCTAGACCAGAAATGTCCATAACCAGCCTAGAATTTCTGCTCTCCACATTCTTTTTCAGATAGTATAGCCTCACATCATATACCTGGAGTACCCAGGTCTTGGACTGGGAGCTTCTTGTGTGTGTGTGTGTTTTAATTTTTTTTTTTCATTTTTAAGTTTATGTCTCTGTGTGAAAGAGAGTGCCGAAGCCCGAAGAGGGTGTCAGATCCCCTGGAACTGGGGTTACAGATGGTTGTGAGCCACCATGTGGGTGCTGGGACTCAAACCCTGATTCTCTTCAAGCACAGCTAGTGTTCTTAACCACTGAGCCATTTCTTTTCAATGAGTACTCTTGCCTACATTCCAAACAAGTCCACATAGCACCCTCTTGTCCAGCCACACTGTCACCACGGGCCCACCTGCCTCCCAAACTCACTCAAAAGCCAACTTCTCTATGGCATTTCTTTGGGCAAAACATTTCTTTGGGAAAAGAACCTAAAATCTTATTCTCCCTCTAACCACACCCTTTCTTAGCCTTTCCTTCTCTTTATTATTTCTCTGTCAAACATAGTGTTTATCATGCTAAACTTTTTGTTTGTTTTTCACTAAAATTTACATGTGTAAGGGTTTAAAAAAAAAACTCCAACTCTGAGAATAGTACCTAGCACAGGTACAGCTCATTGCTGATGAATGAATGATGCTATCTAGCTAAGGTCAACTGAGACCCACAGACAGCCTCTTCTAAATATTTAGAGACTTTCTCCATAGATTCAGCCATATTGGAAGAGTTAGGCATCCCTAAGGGTGAGTGTGTGCTATTGTTTAAGGACTGTTGCTGTGCTGAGCCTGTCACACAGTGAGCACAGGAGGAGATGTGCCCGGGATGACACAGCTGAGACGAGGCAATGCTTCTCACACGGTCTCCAGAATGTACTGTACTGACTTCATACTGATGCTGGAAGGCTGTGGGAGGGACTGTGGAGGGCTCATCGTTCTGGCTACTGTATGGATCCTGTTGATAGGAAGATGCCATGAAAACAAAGTTGGATGTTCCTTGTTATCCGTTTGTTTTGTTTTGTTTACTTATGAGACATTTGGAACACTCCTTTTCTTATTTGATACTAGAAAATTTAGAGTTAAGGATCTACCTGCCACACCCTAATCTATCTATACATGTACCAGGCTGTGTGGTATGGATTTAACGTTTGTTTTCTCTTAATTGGCTGTGTACTTAGTTCTAAGTACATGGGTTCCCATGTGCTCTTATAGTATTGTATTATAATGGCTTCTTTGACCCCCTTCAGGAATAAGGCAAGGTATGGGTTTATAAGCAGGCTGTTTTCCTACCTTGTGTGGTTAATCTTCTAATCCTCATTTAGGAAGTAGAAGCTCAATTGGAAGAAGTAAAGACAAAATCAGAAAGGGAAATAAAGCAACTGGAAGACGAGAAAGCTGCCCTCAGTGTGAAGCTTCAGAATTCTCTACTCGAGGTAAACCCTAAAAACACAAAGCTTGTGATTGGAGGTTGTGACCCCTGGGAGTTTCTGGCCAGATGGGATCGGAAGTTCACCACCTCCCTATGTCCTCTGAACAAAATAAAGGGAGTCCAGCCAGGCAGGAAGGCTGTCTCAGGGTGGTGGAGGGTGAGGCATAAATTTAGCTGCAAATAACAGAGAGCCTGATTTATATAGTCTTAAACAAAAAGGCCTTTAAAGCCTCACATAAAAGAAGGAAGCTGGAGGCCACTGCTGTTGGTTCTGTAGCTGAGTGATAGCAGGGGTGGTAAATCTCCTGTCCTTCTACTCCAAGATGCATTGTAACCTCTGTGGGCCCCAGGCTCCCTAGGCCCCTTTTGCTATAACAAGTATATTAAGTATATTAAGATTGTATGCCTGCATTGATAGATAAATATAATCCAAACGGAGGATATTTCTTTTAATTTTAAAAGAAATTAAAGCACAGGTTCTTAAAAGTATTGAGAATTAGTGGAAGAGCTGGTAACAGGATCTCAGAGTCATTTTGGAGCCTGGCTGGAACAAAGCATATAAAGAGGCCCTCTCTTTCCTCACTGTCCACCAATGCTTAGCCTCCTAGTGCACTCAGGGACCCATGAGGCTGGCTCCTCAACCCCACCTGTGCACCACAGCCTCTAGGGAGCAAACCTATGGCTTTGGAAGGCAAGAGCTAGACTACTGAGCTACACACCTAACAACACTAAAGTCCTCTCAAGAACACAGAGACTATGTGCAAAATAGTGTCAGTTGCTTAGAAATGCATATCCATGGAGGTAGATCTCAAGAATGCATGAGGGGGGATAGAATAGAATTTGGCCACTGGTTATTTCTGTGTTTATGGTGTATTATTTCTTCTGACCCATGAGTACACAACTGTCAATCATAATTTTCTCTAGTTCTTTTTCTATCTCTAATATGGTCATTAAAGAAAACAAAAATAACTGACTACTGATCGGGCCCTGCCTGAGACCTGTTATTTCAGGATCTCAAGTTGGCTTTGAAAGAATCTCTGCGGAGATAGTTTCTGCCGTGATGCACAGCAAGGAGGCCTCTCTCTTCTCCCTCCCTCCTCTCCTCTCCCTTCTGTTCCTCTGTTTCTCCCTCCCTCCTTCAGTGCCTCCCCCTCTTCTTACTGCCCCTGTGGCAACTCTGCTCTGCAGAGCTTAAAGTGTGTGAGACCAACTAACCCCATAGAAATGGCTTACCTAATGGAACTGTCTCCTTAATCGAGATGCTAAGCTGTTTTGCATGTATTAACTTTCCAGCCCCAACCATCTTATCACATAGATGCTATTATTATCTCTAATTTGGAAATTGAGAAAACGGAGACAGAAACGGTAGCTCTACTTCCCCCGACATGCATAATGAGTAAGTAGCAAACATGAGGATTCACACTCTGGCAGTGTCGCCTCCCACTGTTCATCAGTATGTCAGGGCTACCTATGGTGTCACCTCTAATGACTGAGGATCCTTGGCCATGGCCATGGGCAGAGCTGCATTCTGTTCTTGCTTAGTAATTACTGTTGTGAGCAAAGCCTTTTTGCAGGGACTTCTGGTTATTAGGATATCAGGATGTTGTCACCAATCTGCTCTGCTGAGATAAGGGTCATATGGGTTTTGAGATATGCAGACTATTCAGCTTCCATTTCCCTAAAGAGGCACATTCCCACATGGGTTGTCCATCTTAGGGTCTTAGGGGACTCCATCTTGAGCCTAACATCTCCCAGACCTCCCATTCTCAACCCGAGGCCCTTCCTAACCTCACTATCAGAGGTACCAGGTCAGCCACCCAGGTCAAGCCATTGTGGATCCTATGGCTCAACCATGTCTATCTCCTCCCTGCTTTCTACATAATGTCTTGGGCAAGACTCTTAGAATTGTTCACCTCAGTAGGTTACTTAGAGGTGTTACATAGTTACAGGCTAGGCCTTGTGAGCCATGTCTGTAATACCAGCTACTCAGAGGCTACGGCATGAGGATTGCTTAAGCCCTGCAATTTAAGAATAACCTGGGCAATAGAGTAACACCCTGGCTCTTAAAATAAAACATGGCAAGACAAAACAGCAACAATAAAAAACAAAACAGTTGTATATTTCATAAACCTAGAAAGGCACACTCTAAAGAGCTTCATAGGAAGCAGCAGTTTTGCTGTGGTATTGCCTCTGTTCTGCAGGAGCATTGTCAGAGGCATTCCCCACAGACCTGCTAATTCCAGAACTCATTCACTAGCATCAGAACCTACAACAAGGCCCATTCATCCTTCCCTAAAATCTGTAATCCCCATAGTTTGCCAATTTTGGCTCAACTTAACCTACTGCCACTACTCCCCAGACTCTACCCACCCATTGTAGTCACTCGTGCATGCACCCACCAAATAGAACCTGACTTCAGTCTCACCCCCATCCTTCCATCACAGAAAATTTGGTGTTCCTTCATGGTCACCAAATGATAACAGGGGAGGTTGGGGTGCCCTACTGGGGTTCTTGGTCTCATTAATAAAAGGCATTAAAAATAAACTCAAATGAAAATTCAAGGACAATTTAGGCAAGCTACAAACCATAGAAGCTGCCCGGAGGACGGGGATGGAGGAGAGAAGGAAAACGGCCATGCCAGTTAAACTGGTACAGAAGTCAGTTAGTCGGCCACATTGGGCAGCCAATTTGTAGTATGGAGGAGGAGCGGGAGGGCCGCAGTCCTGTCCTGCCCGGTTCCTGTCCGTCCGGCCAGCTTAACCCCCAAAATAATTACACAGAAACTGTATTCATTTAAAACACTGCCTGGCCCATTAGTTCTAGCCTCTTCTTGGCTAACTCTCACATTTTGCTTTAACCCATATCTAGTAATCTGTGTATCACCATGGGGTCATGGCTTACCGGAAAGATTTCAACCTATGTCCATCTCAGGCCAGAGATTCATTGCGTCTGCCACACTTCCCTTCTTCCCAGCATTCTGTTCTGTCTACTATGCCCACCTAAGGGCTGCCCTATCAAAAGGCCAAGGCAGTCTCTTTATTTAACCAATAAAAGCAGCAAAAATACAAAAGGACCTCCTACACCAAGGTGCATGGTGGGTAAGCAGCCACACAGCAGTGAAAGAAGCCTGAAAGAAAGAGTAAGGAAGTTCAAAGTATCAGAAGAAGCATACTTATAGTTCTGCCCAGCCACTATAGGAAAGAAGCCAGGGAAAGGGGCATGTGAGTCTTCTAATTCAGACCTTAGACAGGTGGGAAGACCCAGACAAACATATTGTTGCTTGTAGAGATGGTGCCATGGGAGGTGAGCAGGAATGCTGGGAAATAAAACACAGTGTTTCATTGAAGGAAAAATTATTCCATTTAACTTTTTGGTGTGGCTTAATGTGAGCCTGCCTTCCTAGGGGTGGTCCATTGGCCAGGTAATTGACCCAAAACAACTGGAATGACAGGCCTTCACCCAGGCCGGAGAGCCTATTCTCTTGACCAGTAGAGTTTTCTTCATAGGTTTTTATTACTGCTCTAATATTACCTACCCCATCCCTTTATACCTATTTATATCTTGTTTCTTAGAATGCCCTTTCCTAGCTTCACCCCTGAAGACTCCTACTCCTCCATTCATACCCTTAAAGCTGCTAGCTTCCCTGGGCCAGAATGTATTACCTTAAAAACAATACAGTGGGAGTGTTGTGAGAACTGAAAGATTTAATATGACGAAAATACTGTCTTAGTTACTTCTCTATTGCTATGATCCGACACCGTGACCATGGAACTTATAAAAGAAAGTGTTTATCCAGGGTGTATCGTCTCAGAGGGTTAGAGTCTGTGATGACCAATGGTGGGAATCCTGGCAGCAAGAAGGCAGTCTTGGCACAAAAGCAGTAGCTGAGAGCTAACTAGACATGGAGAACTAACTGGGAAAGGTGTGGGTTATTGAAACCTCAAAGCCCACCCCCCAGTGGCACATCTCCTCCAACAAGGCCAGACCTCCTAATCCTTCCCAAACAATTCTAGCAACTGGAAAGCAAGTATTCAAATATATGAATCATTCTTATTCAAACCACAAATACTTTCATGTGTTACTGGCACGAATACACTGTTAATGGCGGTATGTTGTTTTGTACCCTCCTAGTGTTGCTATGGCTATAAACCTGTACCTCCCTCAAAATGACAGCTTAAAGACAGCAACCATTTTCAACACCTTAGAGTCTTCCCCTGACTGTGTTCCTTCCCTTCCCGTCTTGTGCCCACTGTGGTACACAACAAGAATGAGAGCTACACAGGTTTGGCAGCAGTGTCTGAGCTTCCGTTGTGGCTATTGGCCTCATTTTCCTCCAAGTCTGCAGAGAAAAGCAATCTGTTTAATTGACAAGTTACTATTAGTTGGCTAATGATTATCACCACAATTAAAACTTTATAATTTAATTGTACCTTCTGGCCAGTCTTCTCTCAATTCGTCTGTGCAGTTCTTCAGTGCTGTTTATTTTCCCCACTTAAATGTCTTTTGAAAAGAAATTAAGGAATCTAATACTTTGTGCCTTAGGCATGTGATCATTTTTGTCTGTTCTTTTCATCATTAGAAAAAAAGAACGAAATAAAACAGAGCAGCCCCCAAGCCTTTCCCACTTAGCCTTTCCCAATAAGTTATTGTGCCTTCCTTCTGCCACGTGACTGCTTTTGAGCGGAATGGCTTTCATTCTTCCCATTTCCTCCTCCCTCTTGGGCAGCTTAGATTTAGTTTGCCTGCCCTGGGATTCTTCTTTCAAATTCAGATAAAATTGTCCTCAAGCCTTCCTCTAAGTCTATTCTATCATTAATGAGATTAAGAATCCTGAGAAGCCTCCCCCTCCCCGTTTCCCAGGTAACATATGGCACCCCAGGTGAGGCTCCCCTAAGCACTGGTGTCAGGACTAGTGCCTGGAGGACTCGGAGAGCAAGTGCAGGACACCAAGGTGTGCAGAAATGGGTGAACATCCTGGGGAGGCCAATGGGTAAGTTTCAAACTCTGCTATATAGTATTCTCCCCCCTGGAGTTTACTAAAAACTTGAACAAGAATAAAATAAGTAAAATTTAAGCTAGGAGAATAAATGTCTATTGTTCAAGCCAAGAACCATTGGAAGTGCACCACCGTCATCCTACATAATACAGCAAGTGCGACACACGGACCCGTTTCCACCCTTAGGGGTCCCTGCAAGGACTTCTTCATAAACAAGGACAGGAAATAGGAGCAAGGATGTGGAGGGAGAGCTCAGGGCTGTGGTTGCTGCTCAGATTCAAGGCTCCCTCCCTTTTTTCTTTCTGCTAGGCAGGCTTCTCAGAAGGAGATTAATCTGACAAGCTTCTTTCCTTTTCAAGTCACGAGGATAATTGCTCAGAACTTTATTTCCTTCATGGTTTCTGCAAATGGATTTTGTGCTGGTTTTTTTTTCCCCCTTAAGCATTTGACTTTGCTGAGGAGCGCATGAAGAAGGCTGTTACCGTCAGCATATGTCACTGGGGGTGTAGAGGGGCTGTAAAGGAAGAGAGAATTATCCCTGAAGAGTGCACAGAAATCTAAATGGTTCTCTACCATATCACAGAGCTGGCAACTTAAATTCGGGGACCGTGCCTCTGTTCCCTGTGGAGATAGATGCCTTATGTTGTTGGATAAATTTCCTTAGCTTTGAAACCTGAAACAGAAGACAAGAGACTCTGGGTAATGAAACAAAGCCTCTTGAATATGGTCATTAATCTGGGACTCAGTTCTCCTGGGTTAGTTAGACACATTTAAACAGGCTGCTGCAAAAGCCATCACTAATTAGCAGCTTGCTTGGTTCTAGAAAAAGATGGGCCAGTCGACAGCATTCTACAGTTTCTTCTAAAGTTATCCGTATACATCTCTATACTACCTCTGTAGAGTGACTTCCCTTGGCCAGGTGACTGACCTGCCTGAGTGGATTATTTCTTAAAGGAGTTAATCCACCTAGAGGCAGCTTCCGTTCTGCTGGCTGATAGATAACAGCTTTCCCCTACTAGCCTCTAATGCTACTGCAACAGGATGAGCCTTAATTAAGCACGTATTTACCTGGGAAAGCCTAAGCCAAGAATCAAGTGAAGTGGGTTGGATAACGTTTGGAACTGGTCACTTATAAATCCCTGTTTCCCTCTTGGACTTCATTAGAGTCTTAACAATAAATCCATTTTATAGAAGAAAATGAAGGTGAGAGCAGTTAGGTGATAAATCAATGAAAAAAAATTAAAAAGGGAAAGGATCATGACTGCTCTGAGGTCTGGTAGAGGAAAAGGTTTACTGTAGATAGGAAGCAGAGCAGAGCCAGAGACAGGGACATCTGGGAGAATACAGAGTGGACATGACCACACGAAGCTGTGCCCTGTGGGGAGAGGGCAGAGGGAAGAGAAGGGAACCATGTGCCCAGCCAGGAGGTCCAGAGTAGGTAAAAAAGCCAGGTAACTAAAAAAACTGGATTATATAGGGAAGGGCATCAGGGCGAAGGGCAGCCCAGCCCCTGAGCTGAAGAAGTTTAGGGTGGGGAGTGGGGTATACCAACCAGGAGGGCCCTGCAACAGGTAAGAACTGAGGGATGAAGATAGAACCTGGTGGCCACTGTCCTCTTTCGTATGTTACATAGGCACTGTAGCCATTTGTCCCAGGTTTGAAACCTAGCAAGTCCTATATCCCTAGCAGCTGAGCCTGGACGGAAACACTGGCTCTGACCCTGTCTTGTTCTTAGCATGTGATATATTCACAAACCTTCCAGGGAAAAGGAGCCTCAGTTCTCTTGGGATTGGGGAAAGTGACCGGGACTCCCTCTGTTGGCTCTGACACTAGGCTGGCAGAGGACCTTTCAGCAATGCTTTTGCCCACATGCCATGCTAGAAGAGAAGCCTGAAGAACCGGACTACTAGCTCCCTGGGTCAGTACTTCATGCTCTCGAGCTCTCCTAGTCCACCCTGAGGTTTCTACTTCAGAAGCTGGAGATGCTCTTATTCTTCCTCAGTTCTTAGCAACTAGCCTTATATGTAAGAGTGCCCTGACAGAAATTCAGGGGTCACTTATGTATACTATCATATCATCTGCAAATAATACATTGACTTTCTCCTTTCCAATTTGTATCCTCTTGATTTCCCCCAGTTGGCTTATTGCTCTAGCTAGACCTTCAAGTACTATATTGAATAGATTATGGAGAGAGTGGACAGCCTTGTCTTCTTCCTGATTTTAGTGGAATTGCTTTGAGTTTCTCTTCATTTAATTTGACGTTGTCTGTAGACTTGCTATAGGTTGCCTTTATTATAGTTAGGTATGTCCCTTGTGTCCCTACTCTTTCTAGGACTTTTATCATGAAGGGGCATTGGGTGTTGTAAAAGACCCTGTCTAATGAACTGGATCATGTGGTCTCTTCCTTTCAGTTTGTGTAGATGATGGATTATATTTACTGATTTTCATATAATAAACCATCCCTGCATCTCTGGGATGAAGCCTGCTTGATCATGGTGAATGACCTTTATGATGTGTTCTTGGATTCAGTTTGTCAGTATTTTATTATTAGTTTTTCATCTACGTTGGTAAGAAAAATTGGTCTGTAATTCTCTTTGTTGCCCCGGTTGTTCTCCCACAGAACTGGGGAATGAGATTTGGGAATTAGGTCTGGGGGAACAGAGAGGGAGAAGGTCCTGGATTTCTAGCAGGTGTGGCCTGTGGTGAAGCGGTGGGGGGGGCTCCTGGAGTTGAAGACTGGGATATGGGACAAGTTGGGGGAGGAGAGTTGGGGGGTGCTCTGTGGGATCCACAGGAGATTGGGGAGGGGAAGACTGCAGCTGGTGTCCTGTTGCTGGGCTAGAGATGAGGCTGGGGGATGGGTCTTCATCTGCTTTATTTTTAACCTTATATACCTGAGTGTTAATAACACATCGGTACGCTCCAGGTACAGCTTCATGTTTTGATAGCAACTGTTTTAGTTTTTCTTTATGCAAGAAGCTACAATATGTTCGGTCCTTTTCCTGTGATGGATCAAGGCTGTAAAAACACTTTTCAGTGGCGCTACAGGGATATAATATGTGGTTTATGCAGTAGATAAACACGCTCATCCACAACCAGCTGCCTTAGTTCTCACTGACTGAATAATCCTGGACAGACATTTGCCAATGCGTACTTTAACTTTCCCATCTATAAAATGAGGTTGATGCTACCATCTACCTCAGAGGGGTTTGTGACAGCCAAATGAATTAGCATATGTCCAGTACTGGAAACAGCGCTTACCATACGTGAATAATTCTTAATGCTATAGAACTTTCTCATTCTCAAGTTAATGTTTAACTTTGATAGATAGCACCCTGCACTTCCCCAATGATGCTGGTCCAGTGCATACTACAACTACATGTCTTTATCAACATGTGTCTTGTCAATATGATGATATCTAGCACCTTCAGAACATTGCCAGTCAGAGTTTTGGAATTTAGTTCAAATATTTGCATGACAGCCCAGTAAGAAGCTTTGCCAAGGTCTAAATTTCATGTTCCGAACATCATAATAACATGCTGTTGTACAGCCAAACCTACAACAACATGAATGACACAGGGGACAGGATGCTCAAAGGAGCCTTAGAGGAGCTGTTCTGATGGTGGCATGTGAACGCCAAAGCTGAGTGCTAAATGCCAGCCTCCCCCGTGATGTGCTTGCTGGACTGGAGGCTATAAATTTAAGAGTCAGGGTTTTAAACTTAGACCGTTGGTTGTCCTGCCAAAGTATTTTAGTGAGCCAAGAGTGGTAAAAATAACACTGTCAAATGAGAGCAGACTTTCCATGACCTAAGCATGCAGAGAGGGGTGCCAGGCCTGGGTGTGGCTCTGGGGTGTGTCCCCTCCAAAGTTAGCTAGAGTCTAACTAAACCTTTGTCCTTGTTCAGGCCTGGGTGTGGCTCTGGGGTGTGTCCCCTCCAAAGTTAGCTAGAGTCTAACTAAACCTTTGTCCTTGTTCAGGCCTGGGTGTGGCTCTGGGGTGTGTCCCCTCCAAAGTTAACTGGGGTCTAACTAAACCTTTGTCCTTGTTCAGGCCTGGGTGTGGCT
>PVIU01034525.1:0-11241 GCA_004026605.1 Ondatra zibethicus | reverse complement strand
GAGGAAAGGTGGACATTGGAGAAGGGAATAAGATATCTACATTAAGAGAATCATTCTAGGGTTGGCAAGATACTTGGCCCTGGGGATCCCAGGTGTCCATGGGCATGTCCCCAGCTAGGTATTCAGGCAGCAGAGGAGAGGGTGCGAGAACTAGCCTTGTACCATAGTCACATTGATGATTATCTTGATCACCATTATAGAAATTTCATCTGATGGATGGAGATAGAGACAGAGACCCACATTCACATCAGAGCAATGGAATGAGCTCCCAAGGTGCCGTTGAAGAGCAGAAGGTGGGAGAAGATAAGAAAGGAAGTTAGGACCATGAGTGGCTGGTCCACCTACTGAGACAGTGTGCCTGAACTAATGGGAGCGTACCAATCCAGCTGGACTGGGACTGAATGAGCATATGATCAAACCAGACTCTCTGAATGTGGCAGCGAAAGTTGGCGGATGGAGAACCCAACAATGACACCAGGACCTATCTCTTCTGCATGTAGTATCGTTTTGAGAACCGAGTCTTTTTAATGCACTCCTTCCAAGGCCGGGAGGGAGGGGGGGTGGGCCTTGGACTTCCAACAGGGCAGGGCACCATGCCCTCTTTCAAGGAAGAAGGGAGAGGGAGGAGGGGTGGGGGGTAGCGAGAGGGGACCGGGAGAAGGGGAAGAAAGGAAAAAATGTTATTTCTTTAATTATGTTTTTGAATGGAAAAAAATAAAACAATGTAAAAAAAATAAAAAATAAAAAAAATATTTAAAGTTATTAATTAAGGGTCACTGAGTTCAAAGTTATCTTATTTAAAGCAAAAATTAGAAAGGTCTTTCAAAATCCCTAACAAATTACCATTTACAAAGCAGGAAAAAAATAGGAAAATGAAAGTGACACCAGATACAGTTATGTTTAATGGTGTATGTATCAAAAAGCACAAAAGAATTATTGAAATATGTATCTATAAATCTTAGAAACTGTAATTTAAAACCTTTTTCACAAGAACAAGAAAGTAGAAAAAAGAAAAAATAATAAACATTTGTTATGAAATATGAATTAAAAGTAAAGGCTTCCTTGTACTTTATATAATTAGTGTGTAATCAAACCTATCCTGTACTTAGAACTTGATATAAATTTGATTTTACCCATTCCCATTGAACTTGCAGTCATATTCTGTAAGATTTCCGGGAAATGCTAGAAGTTAAAACTATTTCTTGCTTTATTTTGGAGCTCTGAAAATGTTGAAATATTTCTCTTTATAACATTTTATTTCAGGTGAATGTTGACTTCAACTTAGCTCAGGTATAGCAATTACATTTTTTTTAAATTTCTTAGTCTCTTCTACATTTACTTATGTCATATTTTCAGTGTTCATGTGCTTATTTAATTAGCAAAATGTACTACAGTTTCCTAATGATAACTACTGTTCCTCTGTCTCATTTTAGCTATTTTTATAATTAAAATAGCTGCATAATTTTTCTAAAAGGAACTATCATTAAAACTAGTTATATAATAGATTTCATTTTAAATTCATTCCTTTTGGATTAAAGACAAAAGTATTAGTGACTATGCACATTTCAATGGAATTTGAAATGCAAGGTAAAATGGACTTTAAGTAGAAGATCTATACCTCAAGCCCTTCACTGTGACTGTGAAGCATGAACCCCATTTGCAGAATGCTGCAGAGTTTACTATTAGACATGAATCCAACCATTACTAAGGATGTAAATTCATATTTCATCATTAAATTGCATATTTTCTTTACATGTGCATATGTTTGATAATTGACAAACTATATAACTATTCGAAAATCAAAGGATATACAATTTTATCAGTGTAGAGTCGGAAAACATTGCACCTATTCACCTGAGGGTATCATGTCACAGAACTTCAAATAATATAATATAAATTTCATATTAAGGCTAGTATTATTAGGAGTACAGTACCAGCTTCTGTCTTGGGGTACCTCCACTCTCAATCTTATGGGAAACAAATTTTTAAGCTCCACTTTAAATTGATTATGTACAATACATATGCTGTATGTATAATAAATATTATTGAAAGCATATAAGAATTTTTCAATAGATACACAGAATCAGACACAGAAAATAGATTTTGCTTGTGCTCCTTAAAACTCTTCAGGTACTAATTTCCAGACAGAGCATCCATAGCATCAGTTGGGACAAATGAAAATGTACTCACTGATATTAAGATATTGCTTTCTCTAGACTTTCATCATAAAGGAATCCTGAAGTATGTGGCCTTTGAGAGCAGCATTGATCTCTCAGCAATTGTCTTGTTTCATCAGGTTAATAAATGAAACAAATAGGTATGGAAAAATATTTATATACCTTATTTTATTTTTTTTAGTTGTAAAAAGGAATATAACATTACAGGTCTCATGCAGTCCTGTAAAGGAGTAAACATCCTTATGCAAATAAAGCCCTTATGGCAATGCCCAGAGAAAAGGCAGCTGTCAGTAAATGTTAACTAATCCCACTGTGATGTTCCAGTAGTGAAATAGCTTGTTGTCATGTAATTTTTCAGAAACAGAGTTATTTCTGAATAGAATAAATTTAAGATCATGGTTATCTTCAGAGTGCATTATCAGTTTAAATGAATTCCTAAGAAATAGGTAAACAGGTTCTATATCCTTTTACAACCAAAGTTCTTCTGCGACAAGTTGTTGTGTGTATTCTACAAGGAGCTGACTTTGTGATTGTTCCAGTTCAGCTGGTTTCATCTCTTTGTTCCTATATTCTCATACATATTGCCCATGGCATTTACATTTTATGTATTTAATGTGGTGCACACTTTTATAAGAACTTCTTAGATCTTGTGCTACTCTTTTTAGAAAGAAAAATTTGATATAGGTGTTCTTACACCAACATGTGTAGTGAGTTTTTAAGCCTTTTAGTAGGGAATTAAATGTTTATTTTTTATCCAACTGAAGTACTAAATTATATAGACTCTAAGAATACATGTATATATACTTTATATCTAATTTACTTGTATTAGATTTTTATTCTAAAATATAACTGGAGCTAATTGGCTCCACAATTAAGAGTGAATACTAGTTTTCCGGTGAACCTGAGTTCTCTTTAGAGCAGCCATGTTGGGTGGCTCACAAAAGACCATAATTCTAGTCCCAGGGATCCCTAATATCTTGACCTCTGTGAAACACTGCCCTCAAATGCACCACACACAGATACACAAATATACCTATACATGTAATTAAAAATAATAATTAATACTTAAAACATAATTGATCATAATTATATTCAAATATATAAAAGATTAAACAAAATTAAAATCCATGTTATAGAATAAATATTTGGAAACAGTAATAAATTTAAAAACAAAGATTACACATGTATAGATTTTAATATGTAGCAACTGATAAATACGTTTAAAATGAAGGGATTAAGTTTGTTTAAGAATACTGAATATATTTCCCAGTATTAGTCATGCCCAAAACTCCTACTTTGGAACATGATACACTGCATGTACCAAGGCAATAAAGCATAACATTCCCTGGAGATAAGAATAGTATCCAATTAACTAGATAATTAAAGTAATGAAAAAAGTTTATTTGTGGGCAAATACCTAGAAGCTTTATAATTAATGGATCTCTAAGTACAGAATTTATTTCCAGTTAACATTAAAAGAATGAAACAACTGGAAATTTTAAGCAAAAAACTTGATTCTATCATTCTTAATCCAATATTGAAAACATTAGCAAATTTTAAAACCTTTCATTCTTTTGTAACTTACTCACTTTATGAAGGAAATTATTTATTTGTACAATTTATAAAACACCTTAATGATTTGAATTTTTTTTCTCATAGTGACCCCTGACATGTAATCCACTACTATTAATTCAAATTAAAACTATAAATTTACTTACAATTGAAAATGTCTCGATTTTTAAGGAGCAATGATAATCTGAAAAAAAGGACAGCAAAAGTCATTATTTTACACTATTAAATTTGTAAAAGGAATTATTTCTAATAATATGGAAGATTTAATGATTGAATATATACAAAATCACTGATGAAGACAGAAAAAATGGAGTACTCTTAATACAAATTAATACCAGTTACCTTTATTTAGAATAATTCAGACATTATTTTACATACTACTATAATAACATACATCATATAGTTGCACTATACATACAAATAGTTGTATAATTCATTGAAGAAATTGTTTTTTCTCTCCTTTTGGTGTTTTCATTTTATGGATGACAAAATTGAGAGTCATGCAATTAATAATCTGCAATGCTAGGTTCATTGCCAGATATTTTGACTCCATCACAGGTGGTATCAACTGAAGAATAAAACTCTCTTGACACTGATTTTAACCTCACCTAATTAAGTAAAGAAGTCCCATTTTTAGATTGTAAGGATTCTAAGAATCTCATTAGAAAACTTTGCAAGAGAGAAAGATTCCTGGGTAGTTCTCAAGCTGACTATAAACAAAGCATACCAAACAAAATTAAAACAGTCAAAAACAAGGAAGTGTACAAAGGGATAAAGATTAAACAAAGACCAAAGAGGAAGACTCATGACCTGTAGAGGGCTTTGAAAATAAAGTTCAGCACCATTAGGAACTTTGGGGTCAATAGAATCATGCCCCTGGAGCTGCACAGGCCAGGTTTCTGTTGTTAAGTTGAAAGTTTATTTATCTTAAAATGGTAATATTTGAAAGAGAAGAGTGAGTTTTTGTTTATTTCCTTTTTTCTTTATTTTTTCTTTTTTATAATAGAATAAAGAAAGTTATTAGGGGTACAGAAAAACAAACATGCAAGGGTCGCACAGAGAAAATGACCCTCTGAAAAGTGGAGACAAGACTTGGGAAACCAAAAAAATTCTAGATCTGATTTTACCTGGCACAATTTATGATTAGAGATCGTTTATTTTTTCAGTATATTTCTCCAGGGTTTGGATGAAGTTCAGGTAAATAAAATAGGATCCAGTGGGTATAATTTTATTAACTAATTTGTATATTGTTTGATTTTCTTTCCAAATAGAGTGGTGATATTCAAAGGAGCACAGACCAATGCTTTGGGGTATTGTATAATTTAATTAGGGCCAAATTAAAAATTCTAATAATTTGCTCCAATGAAGCCAGAGTCTGAAAGCTACCAGGCATTCAATGTACAAATTAAGAATGTCTTCTTGGATACATTCAAATCACATAGTCATAGATTTCATGTTCTATTTTTCCCATTATTTCTTTATGGATTAAGAATAAACATATGTTGTATGTTTTCAAAATATAATCGAAGGCAGGGAAAGTCGTAAGTTTATGTAAGAAGTAATATTTTAATTGTAAATTGGCTCTCTAGTTTTATATATAGAAAAGTAAAAGAAGAAAATTAAGGTGTATTCTCTATTGTAGAGCATTTGATGTGAGACTTGCAAGAACTTGTTCTTTCATTTACACAACACAAAATGCAAAGTAGAGATAAGAGAACTGATTATTTGAATGGATTAGTAAATTAATACCATGATTCAAAATTTGCAGCACACAGTTTTCTGCCTTGAGAGACATCTACTTAACTCATCATCAACATTTTGCATATCTTTATTCTTCCTGTATCCCATAGGCTATTGCAGGAATAGGGAATAATATACTTATTTCTTTCCCCTCAAAAAAGTCCATTAAAATTCAGCATCTACTTTTAAATAAAGCAGGTTACATTGGCAGAAGGCATTAATGGAGAGCAGACAAAGCTTTAAGCAAATCAAGGTGTTACAAATCACAATCTTAAATTACACGAGTGTTCTCATTTAACATCTAATTAAGGAGATTTCTTCATCTGGATTAAATCATTTTTCAAATCACAGAATCAGAGAATGATGTACACAAAATTACTGAATTATCATGAAACTTCAGACCACAAATACAGTAGTTACAAGCCTAAAGTGTCTTGGTTTATTCTCCATTTTCAACATCAATGCAAAAGATATTGTTATGCCCTATGATTAGAGGTTTTCTTTGTTTTATCACATTTTGAGAAGATAAATTGCATGGTGGCCGGACAAATCAATGGGGCTAAGGAGAGGAGATTGCTACAATTGGCACAGGCTGGAGAAATAGAAAGCCAGTTTCTTATCTTGTACCGCATTGAATGGGGAAGTCATTAAAGATTTAATAGATTAAAAGTCTATGTGTAAAGAGTGAAAAACTGTATTTAGTAGGAGAAAATTCATGTGTAACACCTTGTGATAAAGAAGTGAAGAAGTATTTTTCTAAGGAAATTCTACAAACACTACCATGAGGAAATCAATCACAGTTCAAAATAAAGGATTTATCCTGCACAAAGGGCAGGGTGAACACAGTCAAGAAACACATGATAAGAACTAGCATATCTAGAATTCTTACTGTGTATTATCACTTGCTTTGCCATAATACTTACAATACTATGCCAACTCTACAAGCAAAGCTGAAAATAAAATGTGTTCAAGATGATCTTTAAAGGAACTTAAATATCCTGTTGCTTGCACAACCCTGGAAAGTGTTATATATAGGGATGATGAGGAGATATATTTACAATATCAATATATATCAATTATAATGAAAAATACTCATATGAATTACTTTTATCAGTGACAAGAAAAACTACTACTGCAAAGACAACATGAACAGTAATTAGCAAATATCTTTACAAAACTAAAACAAATACAATAGGATAGAAATGAACTTATGATATTTAAATAAGAATAATTTTTTAATAATTCTTCAAGTGACATTGTTAAGGTAAAGAAGCCAAGTTAATATTAGAAAATGAATGCATGTTGGTATAACAGAGTTATGATAAATCAATACTGGAGTTAAAATATTTCAAAGCTATTATGAAGAGCTATGGGATAATAGAAAACATGTCAAAAATTTATTTATACCTTTTTTATATTGCAAAGATATCCACAAAATTTTGATTCAATATCTCTGATCTATTACTGGAGTAATAAAGTATGAGACACATACACAATAGATAGGAATGCTTTGAGGATTAGTCATCATATATCAACAGAGATGTCTTTTTCAGAAGAACACAGTGATAATGCAAGAAAATAAATAAGAGAGAAAATCTGTGAAACAACATATTTCTAAGTTAAAAACTGTATTACATATGACAAACTTTTTATAAAAGTATATCTGGACAACACCAAAACATTTCATTGGACATTGAAAATTTGAGTGGTGCCTACATGAAACCTTAACCCCTAAGTTCTAGAGCCTTTGGTCTCAGGAAGTAATCTGAAGGCTACCAAAAGAGAAACATGAACATTAACCCAGCCACAAAATTTTTGACCTATAATCTGTCCTGCCTACAAAATATGATATGGCAGTAGTGGCACAGAACTTGGAGGAGTATCAAACCAATGTCTGATTTGACTTAAAACCCAGTACATGTAAAAAACCCTTGCCTGATACTTATTGTCAACTAAAAATCAGAGACTAAAAGACCCTAGAGATAAGTTATAATCAAACACTATTGGTCAACATATGAAAATCTTTAAATGTAATTCATTATATAAATAAACTAAAAGAGAAAATTTGCATGATCATCTCATTAAATGCTGAAAACCCCCTTGACAAAATACAAGAGCCTTTCATGATAAAAAGTTTTGGAGAGATCAGTGATACAAGGAATATACCTAAACACCAATTGCACAGACACGAAAATCATCAAGCAGAAAAGTTTCTGGAAGGCAAAGGACACCTTCAGTAGAACAAAATGGAAGCCTAAAGAATGGGAAAAGAACTCACCAGCACTATATCTGATTTCCAGTATATATCAAGAAATCAAAAATTGAACATCAACAAACTAAATAATCAAACTAAAAAGGAAGCACATATTTTAACTTTATTTCTTTTATTTTTATTTTTCTAATTTTTAATATTTTGAGACAGGGTTTCCTATGAATCTTTGGCTGTCCTGGATTTCATGATATAGACCAGGCTGTCATCAAATACACAGAGATGTGGCTGCCTCTGTCTCGCCATTGCTAGAAGTAAAGTCGTGTGCCACTATACCAAATTACTCTATTTATGTTTTTAAAGGACTTACTCTATGTATTTTTTTCTCTCACAAGGCTACATATATTTTGAAAAACTCTGTAAAATATTTAGAGGGTTTTTCTTCTTTATCTGAGTCTGTCTTTACTGTATATCTTTATCTTTTTTTCTGAGCATGAGTCTTTAATCTGTTAAGTGCTATGGATAGGATTAAAGCTGCAGTTTTAGCAGCTGGCTGCTGCCAATTCCTTAGAATTTTTGAGAGTTTAGCTTCAGTGATCAGTGATGTGGTATTTCCCTCTGTAGAGTTATAAATACCATTGGGTAATAAAGAACTTGCTTTCAGCCTATAGCAGAGCAGGGCAGAACAGAGGAAAACTAAACTGAATGCTGGGAGAAAGAAAGGAGGTGAAGTCAAGGAGAAGCCATGTAGCTCTGATGGAGCCAGATGGAAATTTACCCGTTAAGCCACTGCCATGTGGCAATACACAGATTAATGGAGATGGGCTAAATTAATATGTAAGAGTAAGCCAATAAGAATCTAGAGCTAATGGGCCAGGCAGTGATTTAAATAAGACAGTTTCTGTGTGGTTATTTTGGGAGTCTGTGCAGCCAGGAAATGAACAAGCAACCTTCCTACTACAAATTGGCCCCTATTAAAAAAAGAAGTAAATATTTTTTTAAAAGTAAAGTCTTTAAAGAGATAGAGTACAGACAGTCATAGATTAAAAGGAATATAGAAAAAATATACCATGTAATGAAGAATACACAGATAGTCTAGATTATATATATATTATGGTGTTTTCTTTGAAATTTTTGACTGAAGAGAGACATTTAATACTGGGGACTGCTAAGCCAAGCTAACATATGTATATTAAAGGTATCTTGAATTCAAAATAAGGGTCTAAGGATATGTTGCTTTGAAAAAGAGGTTCTTTTTTGGTTTCCACAGAGGATGAAAACCTGTGGATTCATTTCAGGATAATGTGGTTTGATGGACCAAGACCCCCTGAAAGGTTGCTCAACTGCTGACTGAGATGAACCTAGTACACAGGATACACCATGAAAGACCTGATTAACAGTGCCCCCAATCAGCAGGAAGTAATCTAGAGAACTACATAAATATTTCCAAAATTGTTTATAAATGTTTGTTTACATTTAAAGGTGGATATGGTATAGAGATTTGCATTAGTATGGATCTTGCTGTATTGATAAAAATGAAGGCCAATTTTGTTATATTATATGTGTGTGTGTGTGCTTGTGTGTGCTCTTGATTAAAGTATTGTATTTGTATAGCTCATTTAAAAATGTAATGTGTAATTAAGAAATATAGGTTAATAGATAGTCATCTATAATATTTAAGCTTGTAGTCATGTTGCTTAGATTTTCTACCTGTATAGAGATGTTTTTCAGATGGATAGGCATTCTTCAAATCTTTCAAAGAGCTTCAGAATATGGCACTTAAAATGTTTTAAGAACTTAGTATTTTTCATGACAATGCTCCTGGCAGCACTAATCTACTTAAAGAGAAAGATGGGTATTGAAGAGGCTCCTTATGGAGTTGTTTAGCCATTTGGGCCAGAAGCTGCTCTTGCCTGGACTGCTTGATGTTATGCTGTGAGAACTGGACATGCAGGACCCATGGAAAATGACTGCTGAACTTGCCTAAAGGTGAGACCATCCTTCAGGATTCCTGCTTCATAAAAGACTCTGTGGAACATTCTGCAGGGCACAGAAGAAAATGACAAATTGCCCATATAAGTAGAACTGTCTTTGAAATTTCCTGCTTTGTGGAAAAGTCTGCCAGTACTATGGGCCTGTAGGCTGAAGATGGAAGCCCTATTGGTACAGAAAAACTTTGGGTGAATGTCCTGGCAGTGAGATGTCTCTGTCAATTCTAGAGTTTTGGAAGTTGCTTACAATGAACATCCTGTTTACTTAGGTAATATATCCTCCTGGAGTCTTTGATGGAGTTGAAGAATTTATAGTTATAGCTATAATTTTTCTTAGTTATTGTAAGAGATAAAGTAGATATAAATATTGTAACTGTAATTCTTACTTGATACCTGTTTTGTTATATGTAATTTTACCATGTTAAAGATAAAGTCTACGTTTTTATTTAAACAGAAAAGGGGAGGTGATGTGGGATTCCCCTCTGTATGTTGTGAATGCCATTGTTTAATAAAGAAACTGCTTTAATTCCATACCTGAGCAGGGCAGAACCGAGCTAGGCAGGGAAAACTAAACTGAATGCTAGGAGAAAGAAAGGAAGTGGAGTCAAGAAGAAGCAATGTAGCCCTGCTGGAGCCAGATAGAACTTTACCTGGTAAGCCACTGCCATGTGGTGATACACAGATTAATGGAGATAGGTTAAATTAATACATAAGAGTTAGCCAATAAGAAGCTAGAGCCAATGGTCCAAGCATGATTTAATTAATACAGTTTTTGTGTGGTTATTTCAGGAGTCTGGGCAGCCAGGAAATGAACAAGTGGCCTTGTACTACAGAGCAGGTATTGGGGGATCTACATTTATTGTCATAATTCAGTGGAGGTTCTGGGTCCATGACACCACCAAGAAGCCTGATACCAGCTGTTCATAAACACCATTTAAATATTTTATGATCAAGTTTCTGAAAAGAGCTGTGAGCTTTTTGCTGTTAGTGCTGAGTCAAGAAGCCTGTCTTAAAGCATCTGCTCACCACTAGCAAGCAGAGCCTATCTGAGAAAAGATTGTTCTTGCATGTCTAGAGTCCTTTGATGTGTGTTTCCCCTAAGTATGCTGTGAATGTTTTATTACCATTGGTTAATAGAGAAGCTACACTGGCCTATGGCAGGACAGAAAGAGCTAGGCAGGAAAACTAAACTAAATGCAGGGAGAAATAAGGTGGAGTCAGGGAGACACCATGTAGCTCCTGAAGGAGAAAGACATAGGAATCTTAGTAATAGGCCACAGCTTTATAGTGATACATAAATAGAAATTGGTTAATTTAAGATGTAAGAGTTAGCTAGGAACACACCTAAACTATTGAAAGACCCCAACCGATTTTTCATAACGAACTGGATGAATTGGGTAATGGGACAGATTCTTCCTCCCCGCTCCCCCTCCCCACAGGGCAGGAGGGCTAGCAATTATCAGAACTGGTCACAGTCCTGGGCAGGAAGGCTAGCAATTATCAGGACCAGTCACATTCTTCTAAACAGATGATTATCAGAACTGGTCATAGT
>PVIU01034524.1:0-11243 GCA_004026605.1 Ondatra zibethicus | reverse complement strand
GTGGCGGCGAAAGTTGGCAGATGGAGAACCCACAAACAATGACACCAGGACCTATCTCTTCTGCATGTATTAACATTTTGAGAACCGAGTCTTTTTGAATGCACTCCTTCCTAGGCCAGGAGGGATGGGGGTGGGCCTTGGACTTCCAACAGGGCAGGGCACCATGCCCTCTTTCAAGGAAGAAGGGGGAGGGAGGAGGAGTGGGAGGGTAGTGGGAGGGGACAGGGAGAAGGGGAAGAAAGGAAAAAAATTTTATTTCTTTAATTATGTTCTTGAATGGAAAAAATAAAACAAAACAATGTATGGAAAAAAAAAATAAATAAATAAAGCACCATAAAAAAAAAGAAAGTAAGAATAAAAATAAAAGACTTTTTTTAAGTCACAACAAATGTATTCAAGTATATTATATAAATATTATGATAAAATACACTTTCATACTTCAATCACTTTCTTTTTTGATGGTTTCATAAATGAAATTCACTTTTAGGTTGTGATTGCAATTATCCATTACACCTCTCTTAAGAAGTATGCAATTGGGACTCACACAAAATGAAATTTTCAGTCCATAAAATCCTTCATAGTTTATTTTGCATGAGAAGCTAGTAAATGTTCTATAAATATTCATGACCTGGCAGTTACCCAGTAGCTGAAATATATTTGAGGCATGAAAATAATCCCTCAAAAAAGTCCAACCTGATAATTTCAACCTGAGATAGAAACATTTTTTTCACGATCTCATGTATGACCAATGTGCTTATTTTATGTGAAAAACCCTTCCTTAAAGTTGTTGCTTTATATTTTCTTCAGTATGAATATAAAATGACTGCATGTAATAAATATTAAACTTCAGTGGCTTCTAAAGTTATAATATATACATAATTTTTCTGTTTTAGCCATCACATTTATTATGTTTTCTACTTTAACATAAAGTTGTAGCTCATAAATTATTATAAATATATGTATCAAACTTTTTTTCACTTCATCAAAATAAGCACTGATTTAAAATAGGAAGAAAACTCAAGCAAGTCTTTATTAATTTTTTCTGTACACATACATGCCAGGTATGTTAGTTTTATTTTTGCTTACATCAATTACCTAACTAGAAGCAACTTATGAGAGTAATACATATATAATGGGAAGATATGTTGGCAGATGCATGTAGCCACAAAGTGTCGTCAGTATGAAAGCAGAGAGAAATGGGTACTGATACTCAGTTCTCTTCCCCCTTTCATTCAGTTGGGAATGCCAACTCATGAAATTTTGTTTTTCAAATTTAGGTTGAGTCTTTGTTCTTCATTGATGCCTTTCTGGAAATATCCTCATAGACATATCTAGATGTACTATTTCCATTGCGATGCCGAATTCTGTCAAGTTGATAATGAGGAGGAGTAACCATCAAATCAGGTGAATGACAAAAAGATGATTTGTTTCAAAGAACTGAAAATGCCACCCTATTGATTGCATGTGAGAAATTGCATGATGTCTAAGTTCATGACTGGGGTTAGATAGAGAGATAGATGGATAGATAGATAGATAGATAGATAGATAGATAGATAGATAGATGGATAGATAGATAGATAGAAATAATATCATAAATATAAATAAAAATTGATGTGTACCCAATAAACATAGTTCTAAAACAAATATACCAATTATTAAGAAAAAGTATACTTGTGTACTTATAGCCCTAACTTTTAAATTTTATTTCTTTATTTACTCTTCTTTCATACATTACATTTTCACAGCTGTTTCCCCTCTTCTTCTCCTCCCAATCCTTCTCCCCACCTGAACTCTCACCCAGATCCATTTTTCCTCCTCAGCTTCACTTTAAAAAGAACAGGCCTTCCAGGTATGTCTACCAAACATGGCTTACAAGTTACAATAAGACTAGGAACATATCTTTTTATCAAGTCTGGATGAAGCAACACAGGAAGAAATGTGTCCCAAGAGCAGGCAAAAGAGTCATAGAGAGTCCCACTCCTACTGTTTAGTGTCCCACAAGAACACCAATCTACACAACCGTAACTTATATGAAGAGGACATAATTTTTAAAAAAAGCAACTCAGACTTTTTTGGTCATTTAAAATACAATAAATAAAATACATGACCAATGAAGATGGTTTTAGATTACTAAACCACTTTGAAAATAATATTATCTTCTACTTTCTCATTGGATAAATATCATAAATACATATGCATAATTCAATTAGGTAAATGATCAGAATCTTGGTGATTATAAAGAATCATTCATGTATACAATATACTTAAATGAGTATACATACATCCGGTTAATAAATGCTTTTGAGTAGAACAATTGAAATATTGTGGTATTCCTTTTCCCTCAAAACTTCAGTAAAAAGAGGTCATATATACACAATCATAATTAATATAACTAAAATAGTCACATTGACTCATCCACTGGGTGTTATGAACGTACATTTCACTATTGTCCAGAAGCAAAATATCAGTTTTATGAATTTCTCTTTTTGCCACTAGATCATTTAAATATGCATTTCCATATCTATTTTAGCTACACTCCATAGATTCAGGAATAATCTTGTTTATATCATAGAATGCTAGTTGAGAAAAGACTTACATATCATTTTTCATTGCTTGGGCCAAATGCCTTGTAGGGAGAACTTACTGATAAAAGGTTTTTTTTTTTTTTTAAGAATAAAGCCTATCATATTGGAAGGCATAGTGACAGCAGCATGAAGTAGTTAGTTCCATTGCATCTTTAATCAGAAAGGTTCTAAACACCAGGTTTCTCCAGGAAACTTGAACAAATAATCTTACTATGACTATCCACCCTTCTTCAATACACTGAGCCCACTAAAGAGGCTGAACTCATTGAAATATATCACTAATCTCTTCTTTTTCATTGTACCGCCATGTTTAGCCAAGAAGGATCAATCACAGGTTATAAATAAACTAGAAAATATGTAGATAATCATATATTCTACATTCTTTCTTACCTTATGGTTCCTAAATGCTTTCCACAGAGCTATGATGGGTGGTCAAATTTCTTTTGAACTTACATTTTTAGACATTCTTCTTACTCTGAAAGTGGTATCATTTCATCATTTCTAGTTAGGTAAGTTAATAGGCTCTAACTATGACTGACTGCGTGGTGAAATTTCTTGGAGTTTCCATAAACACTTTTATTAAACTCCTTTTAGATGGAGCTACCCAGCTGTACCATGTGTGTTTCAGACCACTAAAAGAAACAACACTTCACATATATCCCCAAATTTTCATTTTTTTAGTCATGTTTTAAGGTTATTTCCCACACAAATTCTCAGTTTCTTTTCACCATGTTTCTAAACCATTAAATTGATCTTCACACAAGCCACATACTAAAAAGTGATGATAACAAGCAGAATGTGGGAACTATAATTTTGCAGAAGAAAGACTTAGTTAGGTTTCATAAGTCACATTTTCTCCCAACACATCAATCTTCTCTTTGAAAAAATGTTTTTAAAAGTAATTATAATCATTTTCAAACACTCATGCGTCTTCTTGTTCTGTGGCTCCCATATATATGAAGTTTGTTTTTCTTTCTATTTCATTGTTTCTTCTGATTTTCAATTCCTTGTCTACCGGGGTAGAATATTCTTTTTATGGATATTACATAATCTCAGGCAAAAAACATGGTTCCATCCTTGATACATAATTTATGTCATTTATTAGGACTAATGTGCATTTAGTAAACAGATAATAAGTATCTAAGTTCTTCAAAATTGAATCCATTCTTATTTTAAAAAAATAATTTGCAAATCCATATAGGGGGATTCAGAAAAATTCCAAGCAATAAATAAGAATTTTAAGCCGTGGATTTTGGCTACACTTAAAAGATTTTTTATTGAATTTATTTCTCTTTTATGAAAAAATTTCTGGACCCTAAATATGAAACTGATTTTAGTTTTTCTTTACCCTTTGATGACACAAAGGAAACTCTGACTTCAGTTTCATAAGGGATGGCATATATTTCTATGATGGAGTTCACTCGCAGGAGAATGTGAGTGGATGTTCTAAAGAGTAGGGACATGCTTAGACTCCAAAGGCAACCTTTACTGCAGTTGGATCAGGGTGCTTGATCAATAATTATCAAGAGAGGATGAGACTCTTGAGAGAAGAGTTATTTGATGAATTATTTAAGTATTATTCAAATAAGATATCCATGAATGACATACTAATAATTTTGAATAAGCCACTGAAAAACCATGTCCCACATCCTTTAGTTATATGTTAGGAGGGATAATCCACTTCATTTTACTTTAGTCTGCCACAAAACAGATACATTTCAAAAAGAAAAGAAAGAGGACAATGTTTGAAGCTTTGTTTTGCAGAAGAAGTTTTATCAGGCTTAAAAGCATGATCTATTATTGTATTTATAGTTATGCAATAATTTTTACCTTATGAAAGTTTTTTATATACAATTTTATTTTTCTACTTTTCTATATCAAGGGTCTCTTAAAAACAATCCCTTTGAAACTCCAGAATCACTCGCCTCTAACAAATGGTTAACGATCTTCACTAACAAAAAACAAATCTTTGTTTATTTTTAGAACTTATAGACGTATGGTTCAGTGGTGGCTTATTTAGAACCCTGTCTCTTTTCTCTCATCAATATGCTTCACAACTATATGCCAGGCACCAGTCAGCCAAAAACCAGCAAATGTCAAATACAGATCTTCAAAGGAGTTTGATGAAGTAAAGAGAACTTTTCATCTAATATAGGAGTGTTTAGAAGAAACTTAGAGTACATCACCAAGTTTTGACTTCTTCCCATTTGTTTGCTGTTATTGGTTTATTAAGAGATTGCTATATCATGCAGAATAAATCTGTTCACAAGGCAGTGTTTCCACCTATTTTAAATTAAAAATGTGACCATATCTCAATTTTATAACATCCTATATTTTTATGTTAACAATTGTCACTTTATAAATCATACCAATTCATTTTTGTTATTTTTTCTTATTCTTTGCTATCAGTCAGTGTTGCATTTATTATTTAATACTATATTTATTAATTAATTCCAAAAGGAAATTTATAAATGAGCAATGAATTATTTTGAAGATTCCTATTAAAAAAAAGTTCTGTCTTCTTTGATTCCATACCATGGATAATAATATATTTTGTTTGAAATTAATCTATACAAAATAATGTAAAATTCAAAAAGAAAACTAACAAATATTAATTTTGATTATATTAGAGCAAAATGAATCACATCATAGAATCTGTTCACATCTCTTTTCCATAAAATAAGAACCGAATAAAAGACTTGATTACATTTACTAATAAATATTAATAGAACTATGAACATTCAATAACTTTTTATCAAATTTATAAATTTTATAATTACACTCCACTATATGCTTGGTATGTATATAAAATATAAATAATATAAACATATTGATACATAATATAAATACTCTTAAATATAAGAAACAAGATTTACTAATGCATTGATCTATCATAAATTATTCCTTAACTATATGTCTAAAACACTAAGGTTCCTAAACACTTCTGAATTCTAAAGCAGTTCTTACAATACAAACCTACCAAGATAATATAAAGCATTGATTGGAAAACTTACTTTATATGTTATAATTAACTAGATTTCTACATGATTAGGCATTCAACAACACTCTTTAGAGTTTTTCTGTGTACCAGATACTAGGTTAATGAGAAGAAATAAAAATTGTAGAATTTATATTCTAACTTGAGAGTAAAATTAGATTCTAGTATAAATACTGTAAAAATGTAATGTGTTGACAACCGTGTATCACCTGAAAATGCAGTGTATGATGGTACATCAGTTTAGCATTTGTTCTCTGCCTTTCTTTCTCTACAGACTTTACTCAGCTCTCTCTGTCTCTCTGTCTCTCTGTCTCTCTGTCTCTCTCTCTCTCTCTCTCTCTCTCTCTCTCTCTTTTAAGTCTTCTACCTATATCTACCTAGAATTCCTTTGCTTCAGGACTAGGGTCAGCCAGAGTTTTCAGGATGTATTGAATGGATTAGTTTAATACTAATTTAATGAAACTTGTTAGTTATTAACACATGATAAGCTATAAAAGAACTGAGAGGCATAGAACATAGATAATCATAATTAAAAGATAAGCAGAAACACAGTGCTGGCACAAACATAGGCAAATGTAACAAGAAACAATGAGCGTCAGTAAGTCTCCCAATAGCAAAAGCACTCGAGTGTCAGATAAACACACAAACAATACTAGCATAATAAGCAGGGCATGAACATGAGTAATATTAGAACTTTATCATTTTATGATACACACATAAAATTCTTAGGGCTTTGTTAGTTTGGTTTCAGGAGAGAGGCTCACTTTTAAGCCCTGTCTTACACTGAGTACTTGCATTTCTATGTGAATGTCAACTGGAGCTTTCCTAAAGCTTATGTCTAAAAGTAAATCTGCTGCTTCACTCACTCCCAATTATCCATACCCTGGTTGATGTGCCTCCTTCTGTTCTTTTCTGTACTGACACCCTAAGCAGTAGAGAGATAATTGTTCCCCCACATGTTAGGAGTTTTGGCTGCTTGAAGGAGGATTGACATTTATCTAGGAACTTCCCTGACTCAAGTGATGGGAGTGGATATATCAAAATTATGCTCTACCCAGAGAGGTAGTTTATAAATACCAATGCAGAGGGGAAAAAATCCCAATTCATTTTTCAAATCTTTGTGTAATTTTGAGTTGTTGTCTTATACCTGTGATCCTGGTAATCAATAATCAATCAGGGGAAGGAAAGGCCTTATTTGCAACCAAGCCATGTCATATTACCCTTGCTCTATCTTTCTTCCCTTAACGACAATAGGTTTTCTTTCCCAGTAAAATCCTCAGGTGAACTGACATCTTGGATTTTATTCTCTGGAGACTTTGACTGAAGAATTTCCATGAACTGTTGTCTTAGGAAGTCATCGTGGAAGTGGAATTTGTTGTTGAATCACCAACTGTGTGGTTGGCAATGAGAATCCTGTCAAGTATGATATATAGACTACTGACAGTCCCTGGAAAACTGTAATGGCACAAGTGTTATGCGTTTCACAGATGTTGAAGGGTCTTAGTTAAGTACAGAATGGGTTCATATGTTAAACAGAGCATAGGGTAAGTTACATATAACCAACAATTAAATCAAGGGGAAAATAAGAAAAAGAATCCACAAGATGAGAATTAAGATTCTAAAGCAAGCTCACCCAATTAAAACATGGATTCTTTTTCAGACATGTTGCAATTTTTAGATGAGTAACTTAACAAGGTCTGGGGAGATATATCTCAGATGGCTGAATTTAATATCCAGCCACCATATAAAAGCCGATGTGGCAGTATGTGTCTGTAATCCAGGCAATAGGAAGAGAGAGAGTAGTATGCTTGTGGTCTGAGAGTAAGCCAGGCAAGCCGAATCAACAAGATAGGTTTAGCTAAAGTCACTATTTCACAAAAAGAGGATGGAGAGTGATTGAGGATCGTGAGTTGTTGAATGTACATGTGTGTGCATGCACACACACACACACAGAAAGAGAGAGAGAGAGAGAGAGAGAGAGAGAGAGAGAGAGAGAGAATTTATGGTTTTAGGATGAGGACACAGCAATACAAAGCAAGTACTTAGATTTCAGTGGGCCAAATGATATACTAGATAATCTTACAGTTACCTACTGCTTGAGTATATAATTGAAGGTAAATATTAAATCATTGGTAGTATGCTGTTATTGTTTTCTTTCTTTTAATAATAACTGTCCTGGATGTACAGGACATATAAGAACATTAGACTATTAGGCCAACCCCAGAGAAGAGCTAAAAGAAGTATAATAGTAAACCTAAAGATGCAAGATTGTACTCTTCACTTGAAGAGTGAAATGGTTCTAGAGACACTTCATATCTCTTTTGAATTCAGCAATTTTGCTGATATTAAAACACATGACTCACACTTAGACCTATTACAATTTTAACTATAGAATTAACCCCAACTGAGGGCACTGTGTCAGGTGTGGAATCTTTTTTACAACAAATAGATAAAAGTGTAAAGTGCTTGGTATGTAACCATTGATCTAATAAATCTTTTCTCCACTTCTTAACAAGAAGAATCAGAAGTATTCACAATTATCTTAGAAAGAAAATATCATTCACATTTACAGTCTTCACACAGACTCTGTACACCCAGTCCACTCTCATAAAATATAGTTCAAAGAGATATCACTATCTGGGAACAGGGTAGAATATTATCATATTCATGAAACTCCATTATATTGTTACCATGTTAGTAGGCTGTGTTGAACAAAGAGCATTAAATAAATCAAAAACCTTAGTAAATCATGTATTTTATGGACAAGAGGTACTCAAAGAAAATTAGGAGTTTTTTATGTCAGGGGAGGATAAGAAAATTCAACCATCCCTAGAATGCTGGAACCTTACCTTTAAGGTAAAAATAATTTGCATTGCAAGTTGAATGAAACCTAAAGTTTTATAGTGCTTCAGATGGTTTTGTAGGATCTATGCTCTACTCAGTTTGCAAACATTCTGATATATCCCCATCACTGTTCTTTCCAGTCACACACCTCTCTGCTCTGTTCTAAGAATGTTCTCACCGCAACATTCATGGTAATTCTTCTACTGTCTGAAAAGCATCATTCCCACAGAACTTACCACTAAATCTCTTGCTTTCTTTTACTATTTTACCAATAAAAAATTAATAATGCCAAACTTATACTGTAACATGCATTCTTCCACAATCTTCTCATACCAAATAACTTCAGAATAATTTTTCATTTATTATTTAAAAAACTGAGCCTTACAATGTGTGTAATATTTCACTTATTTTAAATATTTTAATTGCAATAATTGTCCTTTTGTCCCTGATGAAAGGTAACACAACTCTTTGTTCATTTACCGATATTTCTCTAGAGCCTTAAACAATTACTGCCTTTTACCAGATGGTGAATAATTTTACAAAAATACATTTTTACTATTTGCGTGTTTGAGGGAGTGTGTGTGTATTTGTGTGTCCTTGTGGAGAAGAAAATAGAGTGGTGGATCTCTAGAAGTTGGTGATAAAGATTTTGTGTACTTTCCTATATAGGTTCTGATGTAGAAACTCCTTTCCTCAAGACAGAACAGAAAACACTATTTTCAGTGGAGCCATATCTCCAGCTATTTAGTAAATTTTAAGGAAAAAAATTGGAAGAATAAACTTGGGTTTTAATAATCTTAATTAAAATATTTTCTTTAGGGAAGTTTTGAAGGCAAAGTCAAAAGTTTTATGTATATCTGAATAATAATCCCCAAGCATATATCATTACTCCCAGTGACACGAGAAATTCAGAAGTGAGAGAAGATAAATTGACTTACTTGTAAGACAATATGTACAATTGATAAGTCCTTTGAGTACCCACTAAATATAATGGGGTATTATCTTCATAACACAACATAAATATTATACATTATCAAGGACTTGATATTAATAAAGGAAATATCATTGAAATACATTCCATGTGTACTTGATGTTTGAAGAAGCTGGAGCATGTTTTCATTGTTCTCTTTCTGTACAATTCACAACAGATTAACAGATGAAAGTATAAATGATTAATCTCCTGCTTATTTAGAAAATATTCTTATAATTTAGCTCTTGTGCCTGTGACTCTAATTAAAAGAATACAAAATGTCACACAATGAAGTCTCAATTAGCAATGTATAATTTTCCAGACACTGCATTGTGTAACATGTGTTTCAAATCATGTGGTGTGCTGGGCTAAGAACATTTCTGAGTGTCAAATTCTGTTTCCACCCCTAACCTCTGTCTATCCAGGTGTTCCCACATGTGTACATTTACCACCTGCAGATTCTGAAATTGGTGAGTCTAAAACTAATTCAGACTCAGCAGAACACAAGCAAGAGTTTCTTCCCATGGCAATATCTTAACAAAAGTATAAGTAAGCCTTTCACGGGGGGAGGAAGAGTTTAGATGTGATCTCATCCTCTGGCACAGAAGCAGCACTCTATGTGGGCAGCTCTTGGTACCAAGGAGGAACATAAAGTATCAGCTTGAAAAGCCAAACTTCCCAGACTCCTTTGAGAATAGTATTATTGCTTTAAATGTTCTGTTTCCTGGGGTTTGACCAGCTACATGTATTTTATTTATCATAACTTCCCGTTCTAAATGTAACAAAGTCAAGTAACAAGGAAACAAAAAATACACCTGAGAACAACACCAAGTGACATTCCTTACAGCTAGAAAAATCACTTTCTCAGAAACGAAAGAGAGCACTATGATTAAGTTCTTTTGTTTTAATTCATCCATGAAACTACTTTTTTTCCTTTTTAAATTTGGCAGACGAAGCTTTTGAACAGCACTACAGATTTCGTGTGCTTCATGATACAGAGTTCCTTAAAGTGACAAGGCAGTCTCTAGTATTTTTAGTCCCAATAATAAGGATATTTTATGATGCAGAAGACAAATTACTGGAAGTGGGAGTGCAGCTGCAGTGGGGTTGCTAATGATTATAATTACCCAAAACATGGACACCTGTGTCTCCAGCCATTATGGTAGTTCCTGTTTTCTCCCTACCTTCTGCATTGAAGAAAGGAAATGGTTTTTCAAATATTAATGCACGTAACTCAAAGGATCCCTCAAATGTTGTCCTTTAAAACTCCCTACCATCGATCCTTCTCGGTACTGTAATTAAATATTTAAAACCAAAATTGAAAAATAAGTAAGTAAGTAAGTAAGTAAGTAAGTAAATAAATAGCTAAAGTTTTTCTGATGTCTATCTTTTCTAGGTCCCATTACAGAATACAAGAAAAATACTATCCTAAATTACATCTTTGGTATATCAGTGCATTCCCTTTTTGCTCCTCTGAACCTGATTCAAATTATTGCCTTCTACAGGTAAGTACAACAGCCCTTTACAAGTGGTCGCTGCTTTATTTAGATCTTATTCACTAATTCTTTACATGGTAGCCACTTATGTTACATAATAAATCCATTCCTACCAATTACATCAATCTACTCTAATTCTTGAGAATCACTCATTATCTGGTACCTGGTAGGATTTGTTTCCATATTTCTTTTTTTTTCCCATACATTGTTTTGTTTTATTTTTTCCATTCAAGAACATAATTAAAGAAATAAATTTTTTTTCCTTTCTTTCCCTTCTCCCGGTCCCCTCCCACTACCCCCCCACCCCTCCTCCCTCCCCCTTCTTCCTTGAAAGAGGGCATGGTGCCCTG
>PVIU01034523.1:0-11207 GCA_004026605.1 Ondatra zibethicus | reverse complement strand
ATGCACTTCCAGTAAGATAGCATGTTACAGCGTGGCTGCATGCACTTCCAGTAAGATAGCATGTTACAGCGTGGCTGCATGCACTTCCAGTAAGATAGCATGTTACAGCGTGGCTGCATGAACTTCCAGTAAGATAGCATGTTATAGCATGGCTGCATGTACTTCCAGTAAGATCGCATGTTGCAGCATGGCTGCATGCACTTCCAGTAAGATAGCATGTTGCAGCGTGGCTGCATGCACTTCCAGTAAGATAGCATGTTACAGCGTGGCTGTATGCACTTCCAGTAAGATAGCATGTTACAGAGTGGTTGCATGCACTTCCAGTAAGATAGCATGTTACAGCGTGGCTGCATGCACTTCCAGTAAGATAGCATGTTACAGCGTGGCTGTATGCACTTCCAGTAAGATAGCATGTTGCAGCATAGCTGCATGCACTTCCAGTAAGATAGCATGTTGCAGTGTGGCTGCATGCACTTCCAGTAAGATAGCATGTTGCAGCGTGGCTGCATGCACTTCCAGTAAGATAGCATGTTACAGCGTGGCTGCATGCACTTCCAGTAAGATAGCATGTTACAGCGTGGCTGCATGAACTTCCAGTAAGATAGCATGTTATAGCGTGGCTGCATGTACTTCCAGTAAGATAGCATGTTGCAGCATGGCTGCATGCACTTCCAGTACCAGTAAGATAGCATGTTACAGAGTGGTTGCATGCACTTCCAGTAAGATAGCATGTTACAGCGTGGCTGTATGCACTTCCAGTAAGATAGCATGTTGCATGCACTTCCAGTAAGATAGCATGCTGCATGCTCTCCATATGTACATAATTTATACTAAGTTCCACCTACTCTTTCCTATTTGTAATACAATTAAAAGTAAGATGGAAGTTAATAGAAAATACAGATTACTATTTAACATAATATATACTTCACAAAATAAAAGAAAGATGACAATGCTGGTTAAAATCAATTATGTCAATACACGGTGTAAGAGATGTCTCTGGTCTCATCCATACAAGTAAGTAAAAGGCAGTCACTGTCAAAAAGAACCTTTCCACCCCAGTGCAAACATGTTTCAGGTACCAGCACACACTGCTCCTTCAGAACTGTGCTCCTTGAGGGTGCCCTGAGTAAGATGCGTCTGCTGACAAGCAGATAGCATGCACTAGTCAGTGGCATAAAGCCACAGGGATCGGTTACTATGGAATTCTGGCAGGAAGCTAAAATCAACATGTCCGTAGACCTGAGTTCTTCTTTGAGCTTTAGGGAGAAAGCTGTTTCCTTTCCTTTTCTGTGTCCTAGAGGGTCCCTGTGTCCCTTGCCTTGGCGCCTTTTTTATATTTTCAAAGTCCCCAGCATAGCATCTTCAAAGCTCCAGTCTGACCTCTTTTGTTGCTACAAAAGGTAAATTCCTCATTACTGCCTCACTGGGCCTCCTTTACCTTTTGAGGAGACTTGGAATTATATTGAACTCACCTGAATAACCCAAGGTACTTTCCCTATTTTTCTATCTTTGATTTAGTCACATCTGCAAAGTTGATCTGTCCAGGTAAGGGAACCCTCATGTTCATCCTGGGGTGAGGGAATTTGAGGTCTATCCTCTTTGTAGAGCAAAGTAACTAGTCTCTAAAACACCAGTGCTCGTCAAGGACCTCACCTGGTCCCTAAGGCATTCTGCATTTGATACCAAGGTAAGTGAGCCTCTTCCTTTCCTGATAAGTCTTCTAGTGATGGAGGAGGACGCAGGAAGCACACACTTGTGCTGTGTCACCATCAAAAGAGTCCCCATGGTCCGGGAGATGGGCGTTGTTGCTTCTGGTTGGGTAATACTATGATAGAGGGACACAGGGCTGAGTGGTATGGAGCCTAGGACCGAAGAACTGGTAAAAGTTTATTTTTAAGGACTCTCTGTGTGTCTGTCTGTCTCTGTCTCTCTGTCTCTCTGTCTCTCTGTCTCTCTCTCTCTCTCTCTCTCTGTGTGTGTGTGTGTGTGTGTGTGTGTGTGTTTGTGTGTACCTGAGTGTAGGCACTCAAGAAACTCAAATATGTTTGGTCCCCCTGGACCTGGAGTCACAGGCATTTGTAAGCCACCTAACATGGGTGATGGGATCTGAACTTGTTTTTTAGTAGGAGCAGTGTATACCCTTTGGTTGTTGTTTTCATGTCCTAAGGATATTTATGTAGTTGATTTTTAAATAATTTTTTGAGACTATAATATAGTTACATGTGTTTCCTTTCTTCCCTCTGATTAATACATCTACAACATAACTCCTGCACCCAAGGTTCAGGGATCATCTCAGAAGAAGGGATGGGAAGACTGTAAGAGCCAGAGGAAGAGGGAGTTTGCTGTGAGACTGTGTCTCCTAGAACTGTCAGGGTTTCACCCGTGAAGTCTCACCAGCATGGCTGCCTCAGCAATGACCCGGACAAGGACAACACCAGTGCACACTCCTAACCATTGTGCCTTCTCCCCAGAACTAGTAGTTGAGCAGTGTGTGGAGGGGGGTATCTTTGTTCAGAAATTGCAAAGGGAAGATGTTGGCAGGGGAACATCTGCCGACTGGAATTCTGTCTCCAGCTTCATACTGTAGAGATGCTCAAAGCATCCCTTGCCCAGGTTTGTATCTCATGACCCCACATTACTGTCTGCTCAAAGCATCCCTTGTCCGGGTTTGTATCTCATGCACTCACGTTACTGTAGAGATGCTCAAAGCATCCCTTGCCCGAGTTTGTATCTCATGCCCCCACATTACTGTAGAGATGCTCAAAACATCCCTTGTCTGGGTTTGTATCTCATGCACTCACGTTACTGTAGAGATGCTCAAAGCATCCCTTGTCCAGGTTTGTATCTCATGCCCCCACATTACTGTAGAGATGCTCAAAGCATCCCTTGTCCAGGTTTGTATCTCATGCACTCACGTTACTGTAGAGATGCTCAAAGCATCCCTTGTCCAGGTTTGTATCTCATGCACTCACGTTACTGTAGAGATGCTCAAAACATCCCTTGTCTGGGTTTGTATCTCATGCACTCACGTTACTGTAGAGATGCTCAAAGCATCCCTTGTCCAGGTTTGTATCTCATGCCCCCACATTACTGTAGAGATGCTCAAAGCATCCCTTGCCCAGGTTTGTATCTCATGCCCCCACATTACTGTAGAGATGCTCAAAGCATCCCTTGCCCGGGTTTGTATCCCATGCCCCCACATTACTGTAGAGATGCTCAAAACATCCCTTGTCTGGGTTTGTATCTCATGCCCCCTCACGTTACTGTAGAGATGCTCAAAACATCCCTTGTCTGGGTTTGTATCTCATGCCCCCTCACGTTACTGTAGAGATGCTCAAAACATCCCTTGTCTGGGTTTGTATCTCATACCCCCTCACGTTACTGTGGAGATGCTCCAGGCAGCCCTTGTCCTGCTGTGTCATCTCTCTTTGTCCCTCTAACTTTCTCAATTGCGGTTTCTTCTCTCATTTGCAGTGCCACTTTTGGGTAACATGTGACTTTCCCTTCAGGCACCTGGTTTTCGGGGTAACTGACATAACCGGGCTCCTCAATGGTGACCACACAGGTCCTTCAGGGAAGCCTCTATTATATTCTACCTTGTTTGGCCTTCATTAAATCTTGACACATCACTTCCAGTCCAACTTTTCTAAGAAGTCCACTTCTCAGATGTGATAACGTTAGAAGAATCAAAAGATGTGGCTATGGAATTAAAATGGAGGGTGGGCAGCTGCTGCAGGAAAATGATGCAGGAGTCACATGGTCCGTGTAGTCCTAGCTTCTATGGTTATTTAAAATTAAGCAAATTGAAATTAAATTAAAACTTCACCTCCCTAATTTTACTAATTACATTTCAGATGCCAACTAGTGGACCATGGCTAGTGGCTACTTCATGCTGGAGTCCCCAGCATTTAAGGTTGCAGTTCACCAAGCCTGGATAGCTCCCTGAGTTCAGCATAACATGGAGGACTCCCTCCCTACCCTATTTCAATAATCTGTCTAGACCGGGATGCCTGACCCTGTTTGGAAGCTGTCCCTGAGCCTGGGTGCCTAACTTACCTTAAGTATGTGTGACTTTCAACATAGTCCCTGCCAATGTTCCTCCTCTTCTGTCCATGTGATAATTAGGTGTTGTGCTCCAACTGTATGGTCGGACCGTGCTGCCAAATGCAAATTAGGTGATGGATCAGCTTCCGCCCCGATCCTATATATTCCCATTATAGATCCCAAACAGATCTGAGCTGTCTCACTGAAGCAGACTTCTGGAGGGCTATTTCCATCCTAAGCACGGGTCACATGAAGCGCTGCACACTGACTGACTCTGTTCTCATAGCCTGGTGACCAGTGGGCTGCAAGGAACAGGGAGGCCCCACAACTCCATTAGACAGAGTATGTAGAAAACATTTTCATTATCACATAACACACAGAACGAAACGGGTTGATACACAGAGCTGCCATGGTCACAGTCTCCTTGGCTGTGTGAAGAGGTGTGTCTTAGTATTTCTAGTGCTGTGCAAAGACACTGTGACCATGGCAATTCATAAGGAAAGCATTTAATTGAGGGGACTTGCTTACAGTTTCAGAGGTTGAGTCCATTATTATCATGGTGGCGTGCAGGCAGACGTGGTACTGGAGAAGTAGCTGAGAGTCCTACATCTTGTAGGCAGCAGGAAGCCAACTGAGACACTGGGCAGTATCCTGAGCATAGGAAACCTCAAGGCCCACTTCCACAGTGACACATTTCCTCCAACAAGGCCATACCCACTCCAGAAAAGCCACACCTCAAAATAGTGCCATTCCTTATGAGATTATGAGCTTATGGGGGTCAGTTACATTCAAACCACCACAAGATGGCTGTGTTCTGAGACTTATGGGAGCTGCACATGGGGATGGGGGAGTCTCTCATGACGCCAGATTACCCTGTGTCCAACAAGGTTTTGAAAGTCCTGAAGCTTAGTAATTGTATTAATAGAAACCTAGTCATTGTAGCTCAGACGAAATCCTGTTCCACATGTAAAATGATACTTAAAGGGTTTTACTACTTACTGAATCATCCAACTGTTTCCACCCTTATGTGATGCTTGTACTTTTCTGCTCAGAACTCTTCAAATGCCACTCACCATTGCAGAAATTATGACATTCACAGTGATGGTGCCCATTTAAATTGCCAATAACGTACCAGTTTACTGACATACAATGATCTTACATGGAGGTACAAGTATCCAACTAATCCGTCATAATTTTTTGGTACAGCTGAAAGACGCATAGTATAGCCTTTCTTTTTCCTTGAATTAAGGCATTATATTATTTTACTTAAATTGTTGATGAAGGTCACATCACCTATCCATTTTATTACAAGACAAATAAGGGGCCATTAGAACCTATCTGTGCTATAAAAGGACAGGACCTTGTCCCATTGAAGGCCTACTTACTGAATCATCTGCACTGAGGCCCTGTGCAGAGAGGAGTCTTCCTCTCTCACCTGCTGCCTCGACCTCTCCCCCCTGGCCTCTTGCTCTTTCCGAGGCCCAGAAAATAAACAAGCTCCTGTTTACTTGCTCACTGTTTCATGGTTGGAACACCGATTTCCTCGTGGGCTCAGTCTTTCTTTCCACCTTACAGGACCTTCCCCAATCTCTCTCATGCCCCCTTCACTCTCCAGCCTCAAACCTTTCATCCCTCGCCCCAGCTTTTCTCACACAATCTGCACTGAGTCTGAAGAGCCACTTGCTGTTTTTCTCCTTGGCTTTCTCCACACAGCACGGATCTTGCCTTGTTCACTGTGAGACCCAGTCTAGACGCACAGGTGTGGTGCTCTGAGGAGGTGACGTGGTCAAATAAGTGCTTGCCATGCAGACATGCAGAGGGCCTGAGTGTGATTCCACGCAATCATATGTAAAAGCCACCTGTGATAATGTGTGCCTGTCACCCCAGTGCTGGGGGGCGGAGGGCAGAGACAGGAGGGGCCCCAGGACTTGCTGCTAAACTAGTCTAGCTGATTAGTAAGTTCTGGGTCCAGTGAGAAACCACGTCATGAGAAAATACGGTGGAGAACAATTAAGACACCCAGTGTCAACCTCTGATCTACACACACTCAAGCACCTATTTCTACCCCAACACATAAATCACCATTCAGATGGGAAGGAATCTTGAAATCTTCAAACAACTTATTTAAGATGTTAAGAACACGTATAACATAGATACTAAGACTGACTTTTCTCTAAAGAGAAGAGAACACCTTTTATTTAAGATGTTAGGAACACGTATAACATGGGTAGATACTAAAACTGACTTTCCTCTGAAGAGAAGAGAACACCTTTTATGATTCTCAGATGCATTAAATATTCCACTACCATGAATAAAAAATAAAACTTAAAAGATTGTTGATTTAAAAAAATACTCCAGAGCTAGCCATGTCCAGCATCCTTTCTTTTTAGTCCAGTATTCCAGGTTTGCTATGGCCAGATTACTTTCTTTATACTGACAATCCCAGATTTTGCCATGGCCAGCATCTTTTCCTCGTGCGGAACAACCCACGTTTGAGTTGCCTGTTCTTCCTGGGTCTTCTCCCCAGTGAAGCCGCAAGGCGGTTTTGGGTTTTGCTAAGTTGTATCCAGGAGCAGCTTCACAGTTACCTTATGGCTCGTAGCCTGCGGTGCCTACAGAGGCCTCAGCTTCACTGTAGATCCTGTCAGGCAGTTGTCACATCACTAATTAAACTGGAAGAAGAAAGGCATTGCATGTCATTTTCTATATCGGATGCCTTCGTGTTACGGGTGCATCTCCATGGAGAATTCATACATAAACTGACAACTGCCTGGGAACTCTACAGGCGCTCAGGCAGGATGTTGTAAATAGGGAAACGGCGGCACACCGAAATGTGAGCTCTGTCCCATGCACTGTATTTTTAACAAGAAATAGGAGTTTACTGCTTTTCTTATTGTCCAAGTTATATTTTACTTTCCTCCCACAAAGTATCAGGTGTCTGTATCTGTTTTATGGATATTTGTTGCTCCTATATCCAGGCACTAGGCTCGACTGCTATGGAGACATTTCTACTGTGTTTATTCATATTGATACAATTTTAGATTTCTACTGTGTTCATACATATTGATACAATTTTACATTTCTACTGTGTTCATACATATTGATACAATTTTACATTTCTACTGTGTTCATACACATTGATACAATTTTAGATTTGTTTCACATGTGCCCAGCTATCACACACACATGAACTTTATTAGGCATGTTGCATTTTAATACATCTGATATAAGCTAAAAAGCAGGGGTCTTGCTGGTCCCCAGTGGAAGAGCAGAAAGAAGACTTTGAAGAGATAAGGCTTTATCCCTTGTGCCAAAGGTCAGTGAGCCTTGGACAGCTGGGCTTTCTGCATGCCTTCCCCTGAAGGATGCTGGGACCAGCCAGGTAACAAAGAATGCGGTGGACAGGAAGAGCAGGCAGAAGTAGGAGGGACGTTGAGAGTCCAGGACATACAAGACACAGAATAGAAAATAAAACTAGTGTCAATTGTGACAGAAGTTTGAAGGTGCAGTTGCATTTCTGTAGAGCACAGCACACCATTCTGCTCATACTTTAGCATGTCTATTTATATAGTTCTGTAGTCACTGCTTGCTGCGAAAGTGCGGAAAAGCCCTGACTTGTTGCAGAGTGTAGAAGATGGGGGACGGTCCTTCATCATAAATAACTTGAGAAGCATTGAATAAATACTATAATGTCCGTATTAACTTTTTTGATACATTAAGCAGCTATGCAAATAGGTCTACCCAAAGCATGTGCTCTTAGCAGCCCTGACAAGGAGTGCAGCTTGCAAGTGCACAGTTCATGCAGAAGCATCTGAAACATTACAGTAGGGGTCAGATCATTTCTAAATTATCTTTATATCCTGCTAGTGAATTTGCAGTATTTCAGGGGGTGGGGGATAGGCAGAGTCCAGTAACTAAAGAAGCAAAGTCAGCATTAACGTTCTTTTAGGAGGAGACCGAGAGTAAAGAAAAAACATGGTGAGCACATTAAAAAACCCAGTAGAAGCACCAGAGAGCCCAAGTCAGGACACAATGGTGGTATCAGTAGCTGCGGTAGGTCTCATCGCAAAAGTGATATTTGAATAAAAGTTTGATGAAAGAAGACTAGTCCAGGCTAAGAGTAAAACCCAATGCAAAGGCCCTGGGGCAGCCTATCTAGGAAGAGGAGATGCCAGAAACCAGAAATGAGGCCAGTGTGTAAGGTAGTGTAGCCAAGAAGAGACAAGAGGGGATGAAATCAGAACACACAATAAAAGAGTCCTGATGTCCCATGGCAAGGAGTTTGGTCTCTATTCCAAATGAAATAGGGCACCATAGAGTAAAGAGGCCTGAACACAGGGGTGGTCTCTCCAAGTGCCCTGTTTATAAGGTGGTGGGGGCCCAGTTCTGAGTGAGAAGTGATAAGGTACGATTTACCGTGGTCAGGTGGTGAGGAGCGAGTGCAGTGTGTGTTTTCATGGTGGACTTCAGAACGCATTGCATGTAACATGGAAAAGAAAGGAATCTCATTTTCTTTAGTATGCGTACTTAGTTATATTTATTGTTCTATATGGTGGGTTTCTTTTTTTTAAAGATTTATTTGTTTATTATGTATACAACATTCTGCCTCTGTGTATGCCCGCACGCCAGAAGAGATGGTTGTGAGCCACCATGTGGTTGCTGGGAATTGAACTCAGGACCTCTGGAAGAGCAGCCAGTGCTCTTAACCACTGAGCCATCTCTCCAGCCCCTGTACAGTGGGTTTCATGATGACATTTTCATATAAAGTTCTTTGAGCAAATTTACTCCCTAATCATTTCTCTTTGAATTTTATGATTTTGGTTTGGTTTGATGGTATGCATGAGATAAATAATGTGATTCTTACTTTGAGTCTAGCTCATTTTGCTCAATATGATGAAATCTAGCTCCATTCATTTTTATTGAGAATGATATTGCTATGTTTTCCTTTCCAGCTGAAAAATAACCCGTATATGCCATGTTTTCTCTATCCATTTCTCATTGGCTGATGAACATTAGGACTGATCTCTTTTGTTCAATGACTCTGCTGCACCGTAAACATGGATGTGCAAGCGTGGAATGCTGACTTCGATTCCTCCAGGTTTATAGATGGGGGAGGTTTATAACGCGTGATGGTTATATTTTCAGTTTAAGGTGGCCCGTGCTGTTTTCATGTGACTGTGGTGCCCTACATACCCACTGCAGCATAAAGGGTTCTTTATCCCTGAACTCTCTCATTGTGGAGAGTTTGTGTTATTATAGATCCAACAGGGCTGACGTGGGATCTCAGTGCAGTTTGATTTGTATTTCCATGCTGTCTAAGGAGGTTGAATAATTTTTTTCATGTATTTATTGGGAATTTGTGTTTCTTCTTTCAAGAACTTTCTACTCCATTACTTCTTTTTGTGGTTAAGTTCCTGAGTTCTTGTATATTCTGGACAATAGCCTCCTGTCAGATAAGTAGCTAGCCAAGCTTGTCTCCTGTTCTTTCTGTATGCCACCCCTTCACTGTTTGCCATTTCCTCTGCTGTACTGATGCTGAAGTCATATTTTCTATCCTGACAGCTTCTGAGATGTGTTTTCTCAGAGAAAATTTTCTGTCATGTATGAATACTACATGGAAGAAGCCAGCATTCTAGTACTGAACTGTGGCCTTCTTTGGAGCAGAGGTTGTGAATTTGCCTATGTCCGATCCCAGGACAGCTCATCACTCTGTATATAATATGATCTTTAAACATGATATAAAAAGGGATTGTATGATTTCATTTACACACAGGGTGTGTGCATAATCTTCCCACACATTGTATTGGACATTAATCAACAAATATCTCTGGTACCCTTACTTACTATCTGTTGAATATCTATGTCAATCTAAATAATATTATTGGCCATTGGTTTTTACCTCAGAGTGGGACTTGAATTTGAGCTGCCATTCTGGGTTAATTATTATTTTTGGTTAATTGTGACTTTGTTAGAAAACCCACTTCTGAGAAGTTCAAGATTTTTCTTTAGGTGTGTCCCAATAACAGAAACATAGCCCACCTTATTTAACAGTAAATACCCATAATTCAAGGGGCAAACCCTGGTGATTGATGCCAAATTGTTCTGAAGCAACAGCTACCTGAAGAGCCAACAGAATAAGCACATCTACAGAGCAACACTCCACAAGAAATGCGCCTTTTATTTTAACTATGCCTTCCCAAAGTCTGAACTTAAGAACGCCTTTCATCACTTGAGTGCTGATGTGAGCAAGCTCTTGCGTTTTGCACTGGAGGGTTCTCTGATCTTAACATAATTCTATCAAGAAGCCATGAAGGTAGAATTCAGAGCTCTTCTTACGCAGTACCTCCTCACACCCTGGCACAATATTTTGAGGCCTGCAAATGGTGGACTGGTGAACGCCGTTGAGTTTATGCACCTGGCCCAAGTCATCCGGGCTGATACAGTGGGGTTTCAGCTCCGATTGTTGGGTGTTCATCATCTTGCTACTCTGCCTCTTAGTCTAAACTTGTCTAATGATAATCCCATCCAGTCTCCCAAGTTTCCAGCTTCCCCTTGTACGAAACCCCGTGGAAAGAAAGATGAGGATGGAGTATCTCACCCAGTTTCTATAGTTTACCAACCCTGGGCAAATTTGTCCAGTCTGCAATGAACTTCAACCAGCTAATTTCCAGCCAAATCTCCCATTTGGACAGCCAAAGTGGAAGATACAAACATTGCCCTGTCAGAATCAGATGAAATACAACTGGGGATTCTTGGCATAATGACGGAACAGGGGTTCCAAGTCCCTTGCTGGTGTTGTTAATGGTCTCTTATCGATAAAACAAAAGCACCTTCCTGGCAGAACTCACCAGAAGAACAGTGTGCTCGGTGGACAGTCAATCATCACAAACCACCTTTTGGGTTTTCAGATAGAAGGATAGAATTTCTGCAGCCAAAATGGAGCAAAGTTGTATCTGTTCCACCTCCACATCATAGTAGTGCTTGGCACTGGTACCTGGAGCACAGTAAATACTCACTCAACCAAAACCAATTTGTTCAACTGTGGGACTCAAAGTGGAACACCAAAACTAATTGTCTGGAAGGGTTTTGTCTGTCTCCTGTGCCCATCACCTCCCTCAGACATGGGCTCTTTTATCTTCCCAGTATCTTCGCTACTGGGAATG
>PVIU01034522.1:0-11246 GCA_004026605.1 Ondatra zibethicus | reverse complement strand
TATTTTTCCTGTTTGTTGAACTTTTAAAATCAAATGTACTATGGTCCCACTTGAAAAACAAGGTTTCAATTACCCATGGTTAACTACAATTAAAAATTAAAGAGAAAAAAATTGTAAAAAAATAAATTATAATTTTTTTAGTTTGAGACCCATTCTGTGTAGAATGATGCAGATCTTTAGCCTTTCTTCTTGCTCACTTTTGTCCCATAAATTATCCCTTTGGCCAGCATATCCATGCTGTACAAGCCATCTTGGTTTTTCATATTGCCTATGTGAATAGTAGTCTTAGTTATCAGTTGGCGGTACTGTAATATGCTTGTATTCAAGTAACCTTTGCTTAAGTTTCCTAATTCTTCATTACTATGCCTAAGTGGCGTTTCATCTCATAAGAATGAATGCAGTACAATAACATATTGGAGGGTGACTATGTTCGCGCACTTTCATTGTACCATTCTGATTATTTTACTAATTGTTGCTAATTTCTTTCTGTGCCTAATTAATCTTTGTCATAGGTATATATGCATAAGTAAAACATAATTTGTGTAGAATTTGGTACCATCTATTTTTCTACTATGGATTATAGAGCATGTTTCACACAGATAAGTAGGCAATTCTGTATGTGTGGTCATAGTATAGAATTCAAATAGTATATAAGTGCCTAATGTCAAAGCCATATGTGTTCTTTCAAAATCACTGCTACCTTCTTTTTTTTGTTCTTGTTTTTTTCAAGACAGGGTTTCTCTGTAGCTTTGGAGCCTGTCCTGGAACTAGGTCTTCTAGGCCCAGCTGGCCTTGAGCTCACAGAGATCCGCCTGCCTCTGCCTCCTGAGTGCTACGATTAAAGGAGTGCGCTGCCACCACTCAGCTACTGCTACCTTCTTTTTTAAGAGTTGTGATGTACTAGTAATAGGACCTTTAAAGACTGAAAGTATAAAAGACAGTAACTTTAGAACCTGTCCTGAAACTTGCTTTGTTGACGAGTTTGGCCTCAAACAAAGAGATCCACTTGTGTCTGCCTCCCAAGTGCTGGCTTTAAAGGCATGCGCAACCACCGCCCGTATTTGAGAGTTTCCCTTGTAGCCCTAACTGACCTCCATCTTGTATAGTTGAGGATGGTCTTGAACTCTGCACTCTAGGTGCTTGGATTGTAACTCCTAGGTCAGAAATGCTTTTTTAAATTTTTTTTTTTTATAGTTTATTTAACTTTATGTGCATTGGTGTGAAGGTGTCAGTTTCCCAGGAACTGGAGTTACAGACAGTTGTGAATCATGTGGGTGCTGGGAATTGAACCCAGGTCTTCTGGAAGAACAGCCTGTGCTCTTAACCGCTGAGCCATCTCTCCAGCCCCCGGTCAGAAATGTTTTAAAGATTGTGTCTCAACTTCTGTTTCTTTTTCCAGTGAGGCAGCTTGGAGTACATTGCATATAGGCAGTAAATTTGTTTCTTCTGTTTGTATAGGGTGGTTATTTTGGCCAGATCAGAAACACTAAAAAATCTTCTCAGAGATTAAAGGATGCACTGTTGGACCATGATCTTGCTCTTCCACTCTGTTTACTTATGGCTCAGCAGAGGAATGGAGTAATTTTTCAGGAGGGTGGAGAGAAACACTTGAAACTTGTGGGAAAGCTCTATGACCAGGTAAGTGAACGAAGCTTTGGTGTAGGGAGAAATTTTCTTTAATCCTGATAAAATAGAGATTGTAATGTCCTTTGAAACTTATCATTTGTACATACCATATGAATGTGAAAAATCTGTAATGTCAAATAGGCTTTCTCTAAATAGGGCCTCTATTTCTGCAAATTATGACATTTAAGAGATGGGTGTAGAAGAGGTTATGTGTAAGGTTTCAGTTAATTAGACATTCCATCTTATGAAAGACCAGTATCAGATTGTTTGCCTTCTTTTATGATCTCTGGAAATCTGTAATTTCAGTTGCGGCAAAGTAGATATTATCTTTTACTTCTTAGTAATAAGATTGCTAACACTTAAACACATTTTTTTGGCTAATAAAGTATTTTTGTGTGTAATATAATTCTATAAATAATGACAAAGGTGTTGACTTCTCATTGTTTTTGCATATTGTTTTATAGGATTTTAAATAAGTGTTTTGAGAGTCTCTTGGACAATCCTTGGTTAGCAACTAAAAGGGGGCTTTTCATACCTAGTGTTGGAGTTTTTGTTAAGTAGTCTGTAGCTCTTAAGGGCAGTATTGTCAGCTCAGATGATAAATTTTCATTAAACCGATATAATTAAACATTGATTTGCATGTATTATGGGTATATTTATATAGATAATTAATAGCATGATTCCTTATGACTTTTTAAGACATCCCTTTATTTGGCCCTCATTCCCTGTCCTTTTGTATTTACTTTCCTCCCTGTCCTGAATTAAAGATCTTCTACTTGTTCTCTCTAGTTCCCCCTTCAAGTCACTTGTATCCTATTATTCCTCTCTTGTTTCCCTCACCATAGTGGTCCCTTTTTACTTTCCTGATTTCTGCGGTTACTCTAGGTTTTATACTGAATATTTGAAGATGTAACTCTGGCTGTCCTTGAGCTTATGATTGCCCCCTGCTTCCTGAGTGTTGGGTTATGTTCTAGATATGTGTCATTGTGCCTAGAGTATGCATGTTCTCTCCCCCTCCCCCCTTTTAGGACCATATAGAAAATATATTTGACTAATATAAGTATATGAATATATAAGCTTTGCTTTAATTCAAAATTTTTATTTGATATCTAGTAATTGTGCATGTTTATAAGGTACATTGTCATAATTCAGTAATGGTATCTAGATGTGTAAATGATGAAATTGGTAATTCCTATTTTTATCTTTTATCAATGTCTTGAGAAATATTGAACTCCTTTCTTCTATATCTTTATATTTCACAAATTGCTATAAGCTGTAGCCAGTCTGTGCTGGCTGTACATCACTAGAACTTATTTATCCTATGTAAATAAATGTGCTTTGATATTAAAGATCCCACATTTCCCTATCCCTTTTCCAGTGGCACTCTTAGCCTCTAATATCTACTCTTCTTTTTTCTTTTGGGAAGTCAGCATTATTATAGGCTTTATATACAAGTGGTAATATGTGAAAATTGTCTTTCTGGCCCTCATGTATTTCACTGAACACAGTGCCCTTCATATCTGTCTCTGCCTGTGCTGTTAAAACTCTGGATTCTTAATTCCCAATCAAAATTCTGTCAAAATAACATCTTAATCATTTGAAAAAAGGTTTATGTTGGTTTTGTGAAATGTTAACATCTGTTTTTTTTTGTCTTATTTTAATTTAGTGTCATGATACCCTAGTACAGTTTGGCGGGTTTTTAGCATCCAATCTGAGTACAGAAGATTACATAAAGCGAGTGCCTTCAATTGACGTGCTCTGTAATGAGTTTCATACACCTCACGATGCAGCGTTTTTTCTGTCTAGGCCAATGTATGCACACCATATTTCGGTAAGTACTAACATCTTCATTGGCTTTCAAAAGTAATTCTAAATTCTTACACAAATATTTTAGTTTTGGATACACTCTAATTTGATAAATTCAGATCTTCTCTCTTGGAGAATTACTCTGATTTTCTGTTTTTATTCTTGTCTCAGCAGTGAGCAGTACTGCTTCAAAAAATAGGTCTTCCTGACTTCTTTCCGCATAGGGCTATAATCAATTCATGGAGATGCAGCATAGTCTCCATTTTCTGTTTACTTGGGTTCTGGCCTTTCTGCTCTTTGTGGTTTTTAACTGCAATATAGGGTGAAATGGTTTAAATCTGTCCTGTATGTGGTATTGGTCCCCTTCTCTTAAACTAAGATTCCCTCTTTATTCCCTGTAGGGACATGGGTGTGTAGCATAGGTCTCTAAAAAGATACTAGGGAGAAATGATAAGTTCATCTGATCATGTAATTGAGCATACTCCATTAGTGTTTACTTATGAACTGCTACAGTCTTACTTGATTTAATGACCATCTCAATGCCATTATCCAGCAATTCCTGTCCTGTATATTCTAAAATGTTAATGGGAACAAAGGAGGCTTTTGTTTTCCTTTAGAATCTATCATTACAGAAAATTATATGCTGTCTATGTGTAGTTAATGTCTTGCATTCTTACCCTAACCACATCAGAGAAGTCTCACTTTTAAAAACATAGGACCTGATTTCTTGAAGAACTTAGGTGGGAAGGATTGCTTTATTTATTTTGGGACTTTCATGTTGCATTTTACTATTCTGAGACCTGGACATCCTAATCAGTGTCAATGAATCCTAGCAAACAGGAATACCTGGTTGTTGTTGGCTGAGCTCTGGTCAGAAAATGAAGAAGATCATTCATACCTATGACTTACCTTTTTTGCCATGAAAAATGTTATTTGTCTTTTAGGAGTTGAAAAAAATCTAATGAAAGACATGTTATTTAGGGTTTAGGAAGAAAGAAATACACGGTGGCATTTATATACTCCAGGCAGTAATAAGTGTCCCCCAACTCACCCTATGTGGGTGACATGCCTCTTAGGAAAGGGAGTGCCTCAGCAGCCTAGGGTGCAATTAGATGGGCATTTATACCCCCCTAAATTCACTTCTTAGGTTAAATCCTCTCAGTGAGCCTCTGATGAATGAGGGAAAGTGTATAAGAAAGTGAGGAGAGGACTGACTATAGGGCATATAGAGGACCCAAGCATGCTTCCCAGCACCTATGCTGGGAGAGTCTCAACTGCTCATAATTCCAGTTCCAGAGGATCTGGTGTCCTCTGGCCTCCACAGGTACCCATAAACATGCAACACAGACACACACAAACATTCTGTCTTTGTCTCTCTCCCTCTCCCCCGCCTTACATACACACACGGAGAGACACAGAGTAAAAAATAATTTTTTTCTTTTCAAATGCTGAGAGAGAAAAGGGGGGTTACCCTTTTCTCCTCAGTAAATTGGCTACCACAGGTCCCTTTGGGAATTATTCAGCCAGAAATGCTTAGATTCTTGTCCTGGCAGAAAACTTTTTAGACATAAATCAAAAGTATAGTGGTACCCCTTAATTCTCTGTTTGACTGAAGATGTGAACCTAAGTGTTAATTTAATTTAGATAAGGGTAATTGGCATCGTAGATGAAGTATAACTATCTTTTTGATTAAGCCTATTTTTTGAACTAAATTCTAGTGGAAGGCCAACCAATAGAAGCCATAGATTCAGAAACACAGAAATAGGAAGCTTGGTGCTTTTATGTAGTCTTCTCATACATATAACGTAATTTTTACTTTTAATCATTGAGACTTAATCTTGAAACAGATTTGAAAGGAAGGTTTTGCTTGCTCCAGTTGTTCTAGAGATTTCCCAGTTAGGTAGTCAGATAGATTATCATTTGCAGGTCGTTTCAGCACTGTTTTATCTCATGTCTCGTTAGAACCTTATCAGATGTCATTTTGCTCATTTAAATTCATATTACTTCAGCAAAATCTATTTTCTAAATTTAAAATCCTTTTTACCTAGCTACTGTTCTTCTTGGTTTCTGATATAATTGGTACACTTTCCTATAGCTCATGGGTTAATAGCTTTATCAGTTCTGGAGTTTCAGTAGTTATCAGCATGTTCTCTAGCATGGGAGGAATCCTACTTCTAGAACAGTTTCAGGATTCCTGCATTCTGCTGGACGTACCATTGAATGTAATGGATATCATAATGCTTTTAATCCAGAAGAGACTGTTACCTGTCAGTGCACACTGAATCAGAATGTTTGATAGGCGATCATCTGGTTTGGGGCTATTGGTTTAGCATGAACTGAATGATTTCAATGTTTTTCTAATATAAAGAAGCAACTGATTGTAGGACTTTTAGATTCACCTTAAAGGTGATGCCTTAACCAAGTAAAATTTTTTTGGCAAGAAGTCTTTCATCATAAAATGGCTGAAAGACATGAGACAGTGTTTTAATTTTCTTTGCTGCATTTGACATATTTTATGAACTAAAAATTATGTATCACTTCACTAACAGATTCATTTTTTACCTCATGTAATTAAAAGTATAGCCTTTTTCTGATTCTCTCCTTAATTAGGACATGCCAGTCAGGGAAAAAAAAAACAGGTAGGTAGCATCAGTTCTCACATGATTTCTATTTAATTTACCACAGGTATGTATGGAAAATTTTATTTGGCTTGACAGTAGACTAAAGTAGTTGGTTGCTCTCTCTCTGGAATATTGTCAGTTTCAGCATTGATGCCTTGCATTCTGGGAAACCCCTAAGTCTGGCAAAAACTGGACATTTGGTCACTGAGTTAGTAGTCTCAGTAACTTTTTATAACCTTTCTTACGGCAATCCAGCTTCTTAACACATACCCTATTGCAGTTAGTAGGTCAAATTTTATTGAAAAAACCCTTCTAGTTAAGAACATGAAACTAAGGATTGGAACAGATTTCAGAGATAATTTATCTTGGAATAAGTGCTCTTGGTAAGAAACTAGACTTGCCATTACAGTTTTGTATAATATGTTTTAACTTTTTATCTCCAGTCAAAATACGATGAACTTAAAAAATCAGAAAAGGGAAGTAAACAGCAACATAAAGTCCATAAATACATTACATCATGTGAGATGGTGATGGCTCCTGTCCATGAAGCAGTGGTCTCCTTACACGTTTCCAAAGTCTGGGATGATATCAGCCCTCAGTTCTATGCTACATTTTGGTCATTGACAATGTATGACCTTGCAGTTCCTCACACCAGCTATGAAAGAGAAGTCAATAAACTTAAAGTCCAGATGAAAGCGATTGATGACAATCAGGAAATGGTAGGTTTTATTATAGCAACACAAGTATAATAATTATGACATTTATGTAGTATTGTCCCTGCTTTGTAATTATTTTAGTTCAATATTTTTGATTCTACGGTCTTGTTGATCTATAATATTTTAAATGAATTTAATGGTAACCCCTCAATGGTTTGGGAAGGATCTTAGCAAATGGATGGAAATTATAATTAAGGAATAAAAAACATACATGTCTTTTCTAGTGAACACTCTCATAGCAATTTAAGGTGATTTGTTTGACTCCTATTTCAAGAGCAGGATAATTATTATCCATTTTATGTGTGTGTGTGTATAATACCTTTTTTACTCTACTGAATGGACTTTTGATGTATTTGAAAAATGAGGTTAGTAACAAATTAGGCAGGTGCTGAAAATCAGGCAGAATAGGACAGTATAATCTAGAGCTTGTTTCGATAGCTATTGTGGTAAATAGCATGTAAAAATGGGACCTTAGAAAGATTATGAGAGCAATTTTAATAGCAATTTTGATAAGGGGGAAGATCTAGTCTAAGTCTAGGGACTGGTTGCGTGTCTTTTGGGGTACTTGGCTATGTGGTATTGAGATTATAGGTTATGCTAGAGACCGTGGCAATACATATGACTTGTAAATAAGTGAGATATTTGAATGAAGGAAAGTAAAAAATGACTTCATTTTGGCTTCAGAATGAAGCACTGTTAGGAAGGTGACCCTGAGAAGGTGTCTGAAGACTGTGATACTGATTTGGATGTGTTGGATGGAATATTCAGGCATAACTACTATATATTCATGCTGAAACAATTATGAAGTATAATCATTTTTCTCTTTAAAATCTTAATTACATGAAGGGAGGCAATGTAGACAGAGTTAAAAAAAGTATGTGACTTTACTTTGTAGCCTCCAAATAAAAAGAAAAAAGAGAAGGAGCGTTGCACGGCCCTTCAGGACAAACTTCTTGAAGAAGAAAAGAAGCAGATGGAACATGTTCAGAGAGTTCTTCAGAGACTGAAATTGGAAAAAGACAACTGGCTTTTAGCAAGTAAGTTGTTGGGATTATATATTCCTGCTGCTGCTAAGTTGCAAGAGCAAGCATTTCTAACTCTGGAGGTGTTCAAGTGATTATGTTCGTATTCAGCACTGGTCCCTTCTTTAGTTATTCATTACATCAGACTCAACTTCATGTGTTCACTAAAGTGACTGATGAGTTAGTTGGCTAGCGAAATAAAATTAGATTATAAAGATAATATTGGCAGCTTAGTATTCAAATTTTGTGTATAGAATCATATTTCTTTGAAATTGTACATAGAAAATGTCCATAGAGTAAAAGTGATAATGAATCTTTATCTGATAGTTTGTGATTTTATACCAATCTGTACACTACAGTTAAAATGCCATGTTTGGTAGCCTTGAGGCACTTAAGGAAGATTACTTCTTAATACATTCCTCTTTTATTTTTAGAGTCAACCAAAAATGAGACCATCACAAAATTTCTACAGCTGTGTATATTTCCTCGATGCATTTTTTCAGCAATAGATGCTGTTTACTGTGCTCGTTTTGTTGAATTGGTACATCAACAGAAAACTCCAAATTTTTCCACACTTCTTTGCTACGACCGAGTAAGTTCTTATTGCAACATTTAAAAAAAAATCTCACGTAAGGACAGCTAATTATTTATTATAAACTCTACAGGTATTGCGTACACGGTAGGTACCATGATCCTTTTTTTGTTTGTTTGTTTTAGTTTTTCGAGATAGGGCTTATCTATGTAACAACAGTCTGGGCTGTCCTGGACCTCTGTTGTAGACCAGGCTGGCCTTGATTGAACACACAGAGGCGTGCCTCAGCCTTCCCCTCCCCTCCTGAGTGCTGGAATCTAAGGTATGCAACACCCAGCTGAATAGCCGACCTTAAGAGCTAAGTTCTTGACCTTGATTCCTAGCTCTAATTTTCAGCTATACCATCTTTCACAAGATATTTAACCTTTCTGTGCCTCAATCTTCCTATCTATGAAAAGGAACCTGCTTTGTAAGATTGATTTGAGGGTTAAATGTGTCACTATATATAAAAACCACATGCAATGATACCTATTACATTCAAGGTTAACCTTTTCACTCAGAATTTGATTTTAATAATCTTTCATCTTTATAAATAGGTTTCTCCACTCTTAACTTTCATTCTTCAAAAAAGAAAAAAAACTAAAGAAAACAACCTTCAACTCAAATCAAAGACTTTACACAATCACACCACATAAAAGCAGGGAAGCATTTTAGTGTTGTCATATTCATCTGGCTTTTTTCTTATATTACTACATTTGTGGGTTAGAAATATGTGTGTTATATCATATCTGCTGCATATTCTAAATTTTATCACATTCGCTTTTGCCTATTGTCTTTAATCTCAGTCATGAATAGCTAAGTGTTCAAGAAGCTATCATGTAATAATGATAATAATTTATTTTATCATTATCAAGCAAATTCATAAAACTTTACTTGGATGCTTTATGATTGCAATTTTTCCACAGAATCTAGAGTCACCATAAATTTCTGCAGGTGTGAATATAAAAGGAGAAACTGCATTTTTTACTAAATTTATCTGTTTATTGTGATAGTCTTTTAATATTTTCAGTCAGTTTGATTTCCTTTTTCAATCATTCTTCCTCTAGGTTTTTTCTGACATAATTTACACAGTTGCAAGCTGTACTGAAAATGAAGCTAGTCGGTATGGGAGATTTCTCTGCTGCATGTTAGAGACAGTGACCAGGTGGCATAGTGATAGAGCCACATATGAGAAGGTATATGATTAATAACTATGTTTATATTTTACCTGTGTGTATATAATGATTGCTTCAGATTGGTCAATTCTAAAACAATTTAGGATTCAGATATAAAAAGATACTTAAAACCACAATTAGTATATTTAAAAGTGGATTTTTTAAAAATTCTATTTCAACTTATTATCATTGTAAAATCTGAACATTTCTTTTACATCTGGTCACTTATCTGGTCTCATTCTTCTATTTTGTGGGATAATTTTTACCTCTAAAAATGAGAAATTTATTTTTCCTTAGGAGTGTGGAAATTATCCAGGATTCCTTACTATATTACGGGCAACTGGATTTGATGGCGGAAATAAAGCTGATCAATTAGATTATGAAAATTTTCGACATGTTGTACATAAGTGGCATTACAAATTAACCAAGGTAGAATAAAAAGTGAATATTTTTGAAAGATAATTTTTTCCCTCTTCATTCCTGTATTTTATGATAATAGATCTTTAAATGTCTGTTATAGGCATCGGTGCATTGCCTTGAGACAGGAGAATATACTCACATCAGGAATATACTGATTGTGCTAACAAAAATACTTCCTTGGTACCCAAAAGTTTTAAATCTGGGTCAGGCTTTGGAAAGAAGAGTGAACAAAATATGCCAAGAAGAAAAAGAGAAGAGGCCAGATCTATATGCATTGGCTATGGGGTAACACAATTATAATTTAATGTGACTTATGAGACTAGATTATAGAAGGATTCTGAAGATCTGAAAATGTTTTACAATGTTGAAGTCTTATCTTCTGCTTTACTTCAGGAGATTATGGGAGATTATGCGATCATGTTCCCACAGGCTGGTGAGAGTTGTCACTTCTGATTATCAACTTCCGGTTTATACTGGATGATAGCTTCAAAGGCCACATATAATAGTTCTTGAAATTTGGGAAATACAATATTGTCATAGTTACCATCTCTTGAGGATAAAAAAAGAAAAAAGCTCTCTAGTTACAGAATAAGTTTATTTTGAAAGAATGACTTTTAAGGTTTTAGAACACTCTAAAAACCTTGAAGAATATACTGAACAATAATACATTATTTTCTAGAACCAAGTATCAGAGTGAATAATTTGCTAATTTTGTTATACTAAACCCCATATTTATGTTTTTTTTGATTTGTGTATGTGTATTTAAACACTTTGTGCGACTTTCAGCTACTGGGGGCTGTTGAAATGTAGAAAGTCTCACATGATACCTGAAAATGAATTTCATCACAAAGATCCTCCTCCAAGGAATGCTGTTGCGAGTGTACAAAATGGGCCTGGTGGTGGGACTTCATCATCATCCCTAGGAAGTGCGTCTAAATCGGATGAAAGTGGTACTGAGGAGACTGGTATGCTTATTTGTAGACACTTATAAATAATATATTAAAATATTTTATCACATGATAATTACAGTGCAAGCTTCATATTGCTTTTTATTCTCTGGTTATGAGTATGTAACTTAAATAACCAGGCTCCTGAGTCTTCTAATTATCCGCTAATCATTTTGCTGTGAAGTCATAGTTTATGTTTACAGTTTGGTAACAAAAACCTTGTTTTTATTTTAGATAAACCAAGGGAGAGATCTCAATGTGGTACAAAAGCTGTTAATAAGGCTTCTAGTACCACACCAAAAGGGAATTCAAGCAATGGAAATAGTGGCTCTAACAGGTAAG
>PVIU01034521.1:0-11239 GCA_004026605.1 Ondatra zibethicus | reverse complement strand
ATTTAAAAATGTCCTAAAACATTTAAATCACAGCACTATACATAATTTAAAGACAATGAAATTCATTAATTTAAATGAAAAGGTGAATTGCTCTTCCTACATCATTTAGAGTTTTATGCCATAAAGAGTAATAATGTACACACTGTGAATATTGTGAGAAGTTGTCATTTGCTATTCGAGCAATTTATAAAAGAGAATAGTTCTCCTAGAACATACAAATGAAACTGCAGATGAACATAATTTCAATAAAGTTAATTATATGTTATAGAAAGCAGCATTGAACTTATAGAAGATTTCAATTTAGGAAAGTACAATGCATGTTACACATTTCTACTCATGCACAGGTATTTCCATCTAAACTCCATAAATGATAGAAAATATGCAAGATTTTTCCTTCCATGTCTGATGAGTCTAACTTAATGTTATGGCTGGGCTCATATATTCAACTGTAAATGACTTAACTTTTTGTTAGGACTCAATACAATTCCATTGATTATGCACACCACATTTTCTTTGGTTTTATGAAGCTTTCATTGAAGAACTCTTATACCTCCTTGCTCATATTTATTCCAAGGTTTTCTTCCTTTATTTTCTTTTTATGATTCTAGGAACGTGGCTTTTCCTGGTTTCTCTGTTAAAACTTTCAATGTTGGCTTACAGAGATACCAATGAACTTGGAATATGGTTTTGTATAATAACACATTGCTGAACATTGTATGGAAATTTTTTTCCAGTTACAAATTAGGTTTTTTTACATATGGGATACTATAGTCTGCAAACAAAGATGATTTATTGTTGTATGAGGAGGAGCGGGCTGTGTCCCGCTGTCTAGTTTTTGGCCGTGGGCCTGTTTTTGGTCCCGGTTAGTTTATAGCCAAAATAATTACACAGAAATTTTATTTATTGAATTATTGTCTGGCCCATTAGTTTTAGTCTCTTATTGGCTAACTTTTATATCTTGATTAACCCATTTTTATTAATGTGTACTAAGTAGTGTCTGTTTTGGCCAGGAGAATCATGGCATCAGTTATACTTTTTTTTTTTTTGTTTTAGTATTTTGTTTTGTTTACTTTGTCCATCTAAGGGTTGTCCTATCAAAAGGCTAAGGCGTTTTTTTTTTTATTTAACCAATGAAAACAACAGAAATACAGAAGGACCTCCTAAACCATTTTTCCTTTTTTTTTGTTTAAACAAAAAAGAAAGGCTTTTACTTTAACATAGTAAAATTACATATAACAAAACAGTTATCACGTAAGAACTATAGGGAGCATATTTAGATTTATTTTATTTTTTATCATAATAATGGAAAACTAACACTATAACTATCTATTCATTTTTTAACTCCATCAAAGACTCCAGAAAGACAAATTACCTAAGTAAACAAGAAGTAAGCAACTTCCAAAACTCTAGAAGTGACAGAGACATCTCGCTGCCTGGACAGCCACCCAAAGTTTTTTTGTACCATTGGGGCATTCATCTTTAGCCTACAGGCCCATAGTATCCAGTAGACATTTTTATGAAGCAGGAAATTTTAAAGAGAGTTTAGTCACTTTCTTTTGTGTCCTGTACAATGTCTCACATACTCTTATGAAGCAGGAACCCTGAAGGATCATCTCACCTTTAGGCAAGTCTAGTAGTCCTCTCTCTGTGGGTTTTTTGTTCAGTTTATGCAACAGTCCAGACAAGAGCAGTTTCTTGCCCAAATGGCTATCAAACTCCATAAGGAGTCTTTTTAATGTCCATCTTTCTCTTGAAGTAGATTGGTGCTGTCAGGAGCAGACGTGGCTCATTGTTAAGAAAGGTCCTAAGTTATTAAAACATTAAATTCCATATTTTGTAGTCTTTGAAAGTTATGAAGAATGCCTGTCTAACTGAAATATACCTCTATATATCTAGAAAATCTAATTAACATGACTATAAGCTTGACGATATCAATGATTATCCATTAACAACCTGTATTTTTTAATTATACATTACATTTTTAAATGAACTACACAATCACAATACCTTAATCAAGATCAGAAATACATATGTATATATAACAAAATTGACCTTAAACTTGTATCAATAAAGCAAGATTTATACCAATGCAAATTGATTATATCTATATCATCTTCCCCTTTAAATGTAAAAGAACATTTATAAACAATACTTGGGAATATGGGTGTAGTTTTTCTCTCCAAACTTCTTTCTGCTGTATGGGGGCATTGTTAATCAGGTCTTTCATAGTGTATCCTGTGTACAAGGTTCATTCTGAGACTGTTGACAATCACCGTGCCTTCAGTTTTACCAGCCTTGGAAGAATTCTTTACATCCCTTGTGAAACAGGAGATGGTAAATAAGCCCCAAGAAATATATCACTTGGCATTGAAAGGAAGCATCCAATCAGACCAAGGGAAGACAGTAGCCCGAATCCCCAATTTTATACTAAAGATGTATAAAACAAACAAACAACCAGAACTAAAACCTGGGCTAGCAGGTGGCATGTTGTTTTGCTATGATGTTGCCATGTATCAGAGTAAAGACGGCAAGCCACTGAATGGACTGATGGCCAGAAGAGGGCACCAGATCTCTTTACAGATGGCTGTGAGCCACCATGTGGTTCCTGGGAATTGAACTCAGGACCTCTGGAAGAGCAGTCAGTGCTCTTAACCTCTGGCCATCTCTTGTCAAGAGCCATGATATGGGACAGAAGGGAAAAATAATTTATAAAATTTCTTTGCCTTTCTTCATATCTATTTTTTGCCTTTATCACACCTTTCATTAAATATATATGTATGTCTATATAACTAAAACTTTTTTTTAAATAAAAATCTCAGTGTTTTTTTATTTAACTTTATTTTATGTGCATTGGTGTGAAGGTGTCAGGTCCCCTGCAACTGGATCTTCAGACAGTTGTAAGCTGCCATGTGAGTGCTGGGAATTGAACCCAGATCCTCTAGAAGAGCAGTCAGTGCTCTTAACCACTGAGCCATCTCTCCAGCTTTGAAATCTGTTCTGGAACTCTCCTTGTTGACCAGGCTGGCCTTGAACTCATAGAAACCCACTTGTCTCTGCCTCTCGAGTGCTGGGATTAAAGGTGTGGACCACCCACACCCAGGTTCCTCAGGGCCTTAATCAAAAATGATGTTTGATTTTGGTGTGTCATTTTTCCACCAATGGAGAAGATTTTCACAATCCTGTTTAAGTCTTTCCATACAGTCTTTTGCATTAAATGTTAAATAATTGCTCAAGCATCTTAGTGTTTATGAAGTCATACCAACCACCATGGTAAACTATTTTATTAATGTGCTCTATTTTCAATGTTGCAATAAAATATTTATTAATTCATTAATTTTCTTACATGAATGTCTTGTAGTTTGATGATATTAACCCCTTTTCATCCTACTAAAACCTACAAGACATCCTTTTTTCTTCTTCCAAAGTCAAATTCTCTTCTTGGCTTTGTTTACTAACATGAAAGTCTGTTCTGCTCATAAACTCCTGAGTGTGGAGACAGACATGCAGGCAGATTATAGATACACATAATTAGATGATATGAGGTAGAGAAGCACATATCTGTATAAATGAAGCCCTCGACACATTAATAAATATTCATGCTTCTCTATTACATTTATTTATGCTCAATGTGCTCATGTGTCCCAGGTGCAATTTATTCACCAAATTTGGGACTTTCAGGTCAACCAGCATTTATGGAGAAGAGACTTTGCAGATTTGGTCTAGATTTTCTTTGCCTTTTGTCTCTGACATGTTTTATATTTGGTGTAGTCTTAAAGTATGACTCTTTATAAGCATATCTGTCTATAATGAATCACAATTATTTTTATTAAATCCTGAAAATGTCAAAACTCAAAGTATTATGATCACACAGTCAATGGGCATGTAGAATATAAATGGAAATCAGGCACACAGAGAAGACAAATGACCACAGAAACACATTCTTGTGAACTACTAATGAGTGAATCTGTTTAAAATAACCTGACTTCTGTCAGTCAGGGATAGAACCTATAGGCGTTTTGTCTCACATGAAGGAGTAGATTGATTCTATTCCTCTGTTTCTTATAGGTGAATAACATGATTTCTTCTACTTCATATGAACACTTTTCCTGATTTTCTTCTTACTAATGAGACATCTGACTTCACCATGAACAGCACACTGGTTCCTAGAGAGGTATATGCTAGCTGCTAAAGTTTCCAGAAACTTTGAAATGCTAAAGACAAGAGTAGCACATTCCTAAAGCAGGATTACTTGTAAATTCAACAAATATTCAATACAAATTTATATGCCAAACAAATTAAAGAAACAGACAAAGTGAGGATACCTACTCTCTCTGGTACAAAAACTGCATTTCTATAATTAATGCATATTATTTTTCAAGTCTTGGATTTACTTGGGACATTTTATACATATCAATTATTGAACATCTTTGTATACTTTGGTTTAAAAGATAACATTTTTATTTTTAAGGATGTGTGCAGGGAGCCGCAGGCAAAACGCCATTACAAGATGGCGATTTCACCCTGGCAGTCCAGAGGTAAACAATTCCATATTTGGCAATGCTCCAGGACTGAGTGTCCAGGCGCTTCCCGAATGCGCTTCAACCTTGGGGTCCCTAACCAATCCTGAGGGTCCTGGTGTCAAAAGGCTTATCTGCAGCCAACTGAGGTACGAACCGCGTCTTTTTTCCCTATATAAGCAGCCTCCATTCGGAGCTCATTCCCTTCGCCCCCTTCCCTTCGCATCCCCTTTGCCCCTTTGTCCTCTTTGCCTTCCCCTCTCACTTCTGCACTCCCTTCCTTTCGCTTTCCCTCCCTCCTTTTTTCTCCCCGTAAAACTTTTAATCGAGAGGCTCTCTAAATAAAGCGTGATACGGGAAGAATCCTGAGTGTGGTTGTATTCCTGCTGGTCGGGGGTCGACTAGAGATGTGTGTGTGTGTGTGTGTGTGTGTGTGTGTGTGTGTGTGTGTGTGTGTGTGTGTGCATGTCTGTGTGTGTGTGCTGCGCATGTATATATGTGTGACTGTGTTCGTATTTTGGAGGCAAGAAGAGGGTATTAGAGGCCCTGAATGGAGTTGCAGGAAGCTGTGAGCTGTCCAATGTAGGTGTTGGGAACCAAACTCAGATCCTCTCCAAGAGCAGTGTGCATTCTTCACTGAGGAGCATCTCTCAATTTCTGTCTCTAGAGAGCAGTGTCCTCACCCTGTATTTAGCAATTTGAAGATCTGTTTGCTGTAAGCTGTGTACCATGGTACTCTATTTCTGTGAGCCACATTTTACTGTTTCAATATTTCATTCATTTTCATAATATTCTTCAAATATTCCTGTTAACATTCCACTGTAATTGTTTTTTCATATTCTTTTTTTATTCAAAAAAATTACATTTCCTCCCCTTCTCCCAGTCCCTTCCCGCTCTGCCCCACCTCTCCTCCCTCCTCCTGCTTCCTTAAAAGAAGGCATGGTACCCTGCCCTGTGGGAAGTTCAAGGCCTTCCCCCCTCCATCCCGGCCTAGGAAGGTGTGCATCCAAATAGTCTAGGTTCCCAAAAAGATAATACATGCAGAAGAGATAGGTCCTAGTGTCATTATTGATGGCTTCTCAGTCTGCCTCCTTTGGCAGCCACATTCAGAGAGTCCAGTTTGATCATATGCTCATTCAGTCCCATTTCAGCTGGATTTGGTAAGCTCCCATTAGTTCAGGCACACTGTCTCAGTGGGTGGTCTCAGCCACTCATGGTCCTAACTTCCTTACTCATCTTCTTTCACCTTCTGCTCTTCGACTGGACCTTGGGAGCTCAGTCCATTGCTCTGATGTGAATGTGGGTCTCTGTCTCTATCTCCATCCATTGGATGAAATTTCTGTGGTGATGATCAAGAAATTCATCAATGTGACTATGGGACAAGGCTAGTTCAGACACCCTCTCCTCTGCTGCCCAAGTACCTAGCTGGGGACATCCCCGTGGACACCTGGGATCCCCTCTAGAGCCAAGTATCTTGCCAATCCTAAAATGACTCCCTTAATGTAGATATCTTATTCCCTTCTCCAATATCCACTTTTCCTATATCTCCACCCTCCCACTCCCCAAAGCACTCCATAGTCCTTCCCTTCTCCCTTCTCCTTCCCCCTCTCCCCTCTCCCCATCCCCCACCCTCACCTCTACTCCCGCCCCCATGCTTCCAACTTTTGCCTGGCGATCTTGTTTGCTTCCAATTTCCAGGAGGATCTATATATGTTTTTCTTTGGGTTCACCTTGCTATTTGGCTTCTCTAGGCTTGTGAGCTATAAGCTTAGTGTCCTTTGTTTATGGCTAGGGTCCACTAATGAGTGAGTACATACCATAATCGTCTTTTTGGGTTTGGGTTACGTCTCTCAGGATAGCGTTTTCTATTTCCATCCATTTGCATGCAAAATTCAAGATGTCATTTTTTTTTTACCGCTGAGTAGTATTCTAATGTGTATATATTCCACCCTTTCTTGATCCATTCTTCCATTGAGGGGCACCTACATTGTTTCCAGGTTCTGGCTATTACAAATAATGCTGCTATGAACATAGTTGCAGAAATGCTTTTGTAGTATGATTGGACTTCTCTTGGGTGTATTCCCAAGAGTGGTATTGCTGGATCCTGATGTAGGTTGATTCCCAATTTCCTGAGAAACCTCCACACTGATTTCCAAAGATGTTGCACAAGTTTGCATTCCCACACTTACTCCACATCCTCTCCAGCATAGGGAATCGTTGGTGTTTTTGATTTTAGCCATTCTGACAGGTGTAAGATGGTATCTCAATGTTGTTTTGATTTGCATTTCCCTGATCGCTAAGGAAGTTGAACATGACCTTAAGTATCTTTTGGCCATTCGAACTTCTTCTGTTGAGAATTCTCGATTCAGATCATTACCCCATTTTTTAATTGGGGTATTTAGCCTTTTAGTATCTAGTTTCTTGAGTTCTTTATATATTTTGGAGATCAGACCTTTGTCTGATGTGGGGTTAGTGAAGATCTTCTCCCATTCAGTAGGATGCCTTTTTGTCTTAATGACTGTGTCTTTTGCTTTACAGAAGCTTCTCAGTTTCAGGAGGTCCCATTTGTTCATTGTTGCTCTTATTGACTGTGCCATTGGGTTTTACACAGGAAGTGGTCTCCTGTGCCCATGTATTGCAGGCTACTTCCCACTTTCTCTTCTATCAGGTTCAGTGTGGTCGGATTTATATTGAGGTCTTTAAACTATTTGGACTTGAGTTTTGTGCATGGTGATAGATAAGGTTCTAATTTCATTCTCCTACAGGTTGACATCTAGTTATGCCAGCACCATTTGTTAAAAGTGCTTTCATTCTTCCATTGTATAATTTTAGCTTCTTTGTCAAATATGAGGTGTTCATAGGTTTGTGGATTAATATCTGGGTCTTCGATTCAATTCCGTTGGTTAACATCTCTGTTTTTATGCCAATACCAAGCTGTTTTCATTACTCTAGCTCTGTAATACAGAGTTTGAAGTCAGGGATAGTAATGCCTCCAGCAGTTCCTTTATTGTATAGGATTGTTTTGGCTATCCTGGGCTTTTTGTTTTCCATATGAAGTTAGTTATTGTTCTCTCAAGGTCTATGAAGAATTTTGTTGGGATTTTGATGGGGATTGCATTGAATCTATAGATTGCCTTTGGTAGAATTGCCATTTTTACTATATTGATCCTACCAATCCAGGAGCATGGGAGATCCTTCCATTTTCTGGTATCCTCTTCGATTTCCTTCTTCCAGGTCTTAAAGCTCTTGTCAAATAGAACTTTCACTTCCTTGGTTAGTGTTACCTCAAGATACTTTATGCTATTTGTGGCAATCGTGAAAGGTGATGTTTCTCTGAATTCCCTCTCTGTTTCTTTATCCTTTGTGTATAGGAGAACTACTGATGTTTTGAGTTGATCTTGTATCCTGCCACTTCAGTGAAGGTATTTATCAGCTGTAGAAGTTCTTTGATAGAGTTTTTGGGGTCACTTATGTACACTATCATATCATCGGCAAATAACGAAAGTTTGTCTTCTTCCTTTCCAATTCGAATCCACATGATCTCCTTATTTTGTCTTATTGCTATTGCTAGAACTTCAAGCACTATATTAAAGAGATATGGATAGAGTGGACAGCCTTGTCTTGTTTCTGATTTTAGTGGAATCACTTTGAGTTTCTCTCCGTTTAATTTGATGTCCACTGTAAATGTTAAGGGGGAAATGAAGCAGAATAGATAGACACTCAGAACCACACCTCAGTATAACTTGGTGCTGAATCGGATGCATTATGCAGGCTTCTGATAATGTTGGCATCTACACTGCACCCATATAGCCACGGTTGGGAACTCCATGGATGGAAGCTGGCATTCAAGGTTTATTATCTCAATTGGGCTATCAGCTGAAGATATCACACGAAGAACCAGGAAAAAAGGAGGAAGCCAGAGGTATGACTGGTTCGTGAGGCAAGTACTCCGTTGGTATGCCAAGTTTAAGGATGCAGGAATCTACTTCCTCCCTTCATGCCTAAACCATGTCCTAAGATAGATGCAGCACGCCTTGGCCCCATGGAGGAAGGCTGTTAGGATCACATGGTCATCACCAGTCACATGACAAGGTGGGTGTCATGAGGCAGAGCCACTCCTGTCCACACGCTGTCTGACAGGTTGAATCAGAGCCCAGGATCAGAATAAAAGGGCTGAGGGACAGGGCACTTCCATGTGAGTACCTCCTGAGATACCCACAGATCGTGATCTGCCTGTCAACTCGGTAAGTGACCATTGGAGTCAGGAACAGAGACTTTTCCAGAGGGGTTGCCAGACTGGAGTTGCACAGGAGTCTGGGAGGGTCTCCCCACCTAGAGGACACTGATAGATCATAAAACATGGTGAAGAGTGAGGGAGGAAATGGGGACATGGACACACACAAGCCACAGCTCTGAAAGACACTGGAACACTTGGGTCACTCTGACTCTGGAGAGGATGATGTACCTTCACTGTAAAGGAACCCTCAGGATGGGATACTGAACACAGAGACCTGTGCATCTGAACAGGCTCAGGGAGGCAATGGCCTGTGAAGAAAATGCTTCCCCTAACTCCTGAAAAAGAGCTGGATCAGGAAAGGTCAACAGAGTCTCATATGGCTTGAGAATGAAATAGAGCCATGGTTCTGGGATCTGTTCACACACTTCTCTGGTCAAGAGGACCCTGCTAGGATGACACTAACTTTGTCACCCTTAACCTAGGAGGTGGTGATTTGGATACCTCTGAACTCACAACAGAGGACATAGTCCCATTGAAAATTGAAGTGGGTTTGCATATTTTTCTTCAGGACTGAGATTTCTCCCCCATCAGTAATCAAGAAGGTCTTAAAATGCTGACTTTAAACTAAAATCACCTTCAAGTAGTGATTACTCTTTGCTTTTCAATTACTTTTCTCTGAAATAATCCATATACTGACTCTCGTGTGAGGACTGAGAACAGCACACATTTTCCATTGTCACTAGATAATCACTCAGTGCTTCTGGATACTGGGTGACAATGCGTATCTCACATGCATGGGCTTGTGGGTTTCTGAATTTATGATGAACATATTGTGACAGTGTGAGTATATTATAAAAGAAAGGACTACGAATGATTGCTTTGGGCTTATAGGTAAAATTCAGGTAGCCAGAATGGGTCAGGTGCACATAGTGTCTGGTGTCTGACGTGTGTGTGATTCTCTTACAGCTCCTGAACACCCACAGGCCGAGATGTCCTGCCAGCAGAGCCAGCAGCAGTGCCAGCCTCCTCCCAAGTGCACCCCCAAGTGCCCTCCCAAGTGCCAGACCCCAAAGTGTCCCCCTAAGTGTCCTCCTAAGTGCCCTCCTGTCTCTTCCTGCTGTAGTCTGGGTTCTGGGGGCTGCTGTGGTTCCAGTTCCGGGGGCTGCTGTGGTTCAAGCTCCGGGGGCTGCTGCAGCTCTGGAGGTGGTGGCTGCTGCCTGAGCCACCACAGGCCCCGCAGATCTCTCCGTCGCAGACACCAGAGCTCTGGATGCTGTAGCAGCGGTGGCAGCAGTGGCTGCTGTGTCAGCAGCGGTGGTGGCAGCTGTGGCAGTAGCCAACAGTCTGGGGGCTGTTGCTAAGCTGTGTGAGGAAGACTTCACCAAGTGATGCAGGAGGAAGCCATGCTCAGCAGACTGATCTAGGCTTGCTGCCCTCTCCCTTCCTGCTTTCCTCCTTGCCCTGCCCTCTGAGAAGCTGACATCTCCTGTGAAAGGTTCTGTATCCCACTCACCAGATGACAGTGCCCCTTTGCCTCTTTGTTACAAATAAAAAAAGCCTCGGCAACCAGTCCTGACGAGACTCTTGCTCATTTCGCAGCATCATCCTCATCCCATCCTTTCGTCATCTTTTCTACTCTCAGAGTCATGCTCTGAGTTCTTTAATCATGTGTGTGCTCCCTATAGCTTTGTAAGAACTCTTCTACTGTATTTGTAAGAACTACAATGGCATTTTTATTTGTAATCTGATTGAGGACTTAGAAATGGCAGTCGCTTTTCACAATTTTAAAACCTGGGGAAACCCAGTGTCTATGGACTTGAAGATCAATGTTCACTATTAGACAGTTATTGGAAGGATAACGATCAATACTCAGATTAATTGAGGATAAAGAGCACATCAGCCAGTCACTTCACAACTGTGTATTTCTTTCTCTATTATATACAAAGTTTTGATGGAGACCTACAGAAACTCACAGTGTTTACATCCCTTTATTTTTCTTCTGTACCTGAGTTGTTACAATGTGGGAACTGCACAGCTGACCACAGCAATGGTCTCCCTCCTTCCCTTCTGCTGGTGGCTGCTGAAATCTTGACATTGAGGAGATCAGCATTCAAAAGTGGATTTTTTGGCAATCTTTGCCTGTGCCAGCTCCATCTTCTGTGATTTGTTTTCAAATGAAGTCACTGTGGTTGTACTAAGACAATGTTTCATTGAACTGTGGATACCTTCAGGCCTCTATCTCTGCCCCGTCCTTAGTAGGAAACAGGCTTTGTTGTCCTTTCCCAGTGTCCTTTCCCAGTGTCTCAAGGGCACCCAAATGCAGTCCTTCATCCTGTCAACCTTCTGTTTTAAGTTTATATATTCATGTGTAATAACATTTAAAAATGTCCTAAAACATTTAAATCACAGCACTATACATAATTTAAAGACAATGAAATTCATTAATTTAAATGAAAAGGTGAATTGCTCTTCCTACATCATTTAG
>PVIU01034520.1:0-11248 GCA_004026605.1 Ondatra zibethicus | reverse complement strand
TCTAGGTTACTACAGCCAAAACACAAAATCAGAATACCTCAGAATTGTTAAGGAAACCTCATCTCATATCCCAGAACTACTTACAGACACATATCAAACATCTTATTTGTAATGACGTATAGAAAACAACAACAATATATAATACATAGTGAGTTCCAAGCTTGAGTAAGAACAGCAAAAACAGCTTACAAAAACATGATTGGAGCAAAGTCTGCATGCATATCAGAAATGAGGGTGAAAAACAGCATGAAAAATATTTCTGTGCCGTGCAGCTCACACCTACAATGGAACTACTATGAAGGAGGCAGCAGGTGGACCATGAGCTCAGGATAGTCCAGCAACGGTGCCAGTGTCTAAGCTTTATTCTTTCAGGAAAGCAAAAATGGAACTTTTAATCCAGCATGAGGGAGGCAGAGGCAAGGTTATATCTGTGAGTTCAAGGCCAGCCTGAACTATGAAGCAACTTCCACACTGCATGGACTGTGACAAAAAAATTAAAATAGAAAAAAGTTACACACTGGGCATAGTGGTAGGCTCCTGAAATCACAGCACTGTAGAGGCACCAATCAGAGTATAAATAACCTAAGTTCTCCAAGGACAAAAAAGAAAATGTCACATGTTTTAGATACAGAGCATTTTAAAGCCTGACCTAGGTAATTAGAAAAGATGCAGATTCAAAATTGAAATGTTAAAAAAAAATGCAGGACCTTAACTAAGAGAAGCATGAAAGAAATTGTAAATGTATACAAGAAAACAAAAACCTCAAGGGTAGAAAAATTGCAAATATATACAAGAAAATAAACCTCAAGGGGATGAAGAAGGAATCTTAAAAGAAATCCCACACTAGCTCTGAATTGATAAATTGACAGTTATTTATTTAGGGGTAGACTCACAAATCAGAATCCTCAACTTGAAAAGAGATCAGAAACCGAATCCCATAGCCAGAAAAGAGACCGGATGCATGCTCTACATTGGCATATATAGTATAAGAGGCCACACCCACTGCCATTGGCTGTAAGACTTCCAACAGCACCTCCCCCTTTTGTTTAAATAAGAGAGTTCTGAGCCTAATGCAATATTATATACAATAAGAACAAATATATTCAATAATTATCCTATCCTAACTAGTTTAAGTATTGTATAATAAATAACTTGGCCAAGTCATGAGAGGAAAGTAACTACAACTCTCTAGTCTTCAACCCCATCGAAGATCCAAGAAAGAAAATAATATTACTTGAGTAAGCAGGAACGGCAATAAAGCATCTTCCAAAATGTGCAACAAATGACAGGGACAAGTGGCTACCTGGGCAATCACCCAAAGTCTCATTTGCAATGCTGAAGCAACCAACTTTAGCTAAGGCCTTGAATAACTGACATACCATTTTCAGAGGCAGGAAAATTTTCAAACTCATCTTAACCTATCTTGGCAAGATTTGACAGTCCTGCTTATCCATTTCTGGATGTAATGCATCTTGTCAGTGGTTGAGGCATGGGCATCTCCTTGCCCAAGGCCAATTTTGCCAAGAAGAAAACAAATGCCAAGTGGAATATCTTCGGTGCTGAACATTCTCTTGGGAATAGATCGGTGCTGTAAGGAGCAACCATGTCTCACTTCAACAGAACCCTAAGTTATTTAAATGCCATATTCTACAGCCCTTTAAGTGGTTGAATATTATCTATCTATGCAGAATATAATCTCTATGTATCTAAAGAACCTGATTAGTCTAACTAACCCTTTTTCTCTCTCTTCCACCTCTTTTCCTTCCCTCCTGCCTTTCTTCCTTTCGTGCCTCTTCTCTGTCTGACCTCCTTCCCTTCACCTTTCACCCCTCCCCCTACTTTTCCACATTCCCACCCTTCTGCCTTCTTCCTACTTCCTTGTTTCTTCCTGTTCCCATACCCTTATCCCTTTCTCACCCATTTCCTCTGTGCACCCCATTTGCAAAGTACCTAGTTCTATTGTGCTGGACATAAGAACAAAGATGAAAATAATCCTTTACATATTATTAAAGTGAAAGCAGATAGACTATTAACACCTAATCCTCCCAGGATCATCAATTGCAACAGATATATACTCTCTGCTACACTACTTGTACTCCAAAAGTATTGGTGTGGGAGGCCCTTCTGTCTGTGTGTTGCTTTTATTGGTTAATGAATAAAGAAACTGCCTTGGCCTGTTGATAGGGCAGAACTTAGGTAGGCAGAAAAAACTGGACTGAATGCTGGGAGAAGGAAGGCGGAGAGAGAAGACATAGAGCCACTGGAGACAGACATGCTGAAATTTGCTGGTAGGCCACGACCTCATGGTGATACACAGATTAATAGAAATGGGTTAAATTAAGATGTAAGAGTTAGCCAATAAGAAGTTAGAGCTAATGGGACAAGCCGTGATTTAAATAATATGGTTTCTGTGTGATTATTTCGGTTCTGGGTGACCGGGACAAACAAGCAGACTCCTCCTACAAATTATACCCTAAAAATGCAGATATCTAGATCCCATCAATGGGACCGTCTAAGCTACAAGTCCCACTCTGCCCCCCAAACCTCCTATCCACCACGACCTCAGATGAACTCTAAAAAAAAGTCTATAACTAAACAGATGTCCAAGAGGTAAGTGCCAACCCACCCAGCAAGGCACCCCTCTCTCTAGGTCCTGCATACAAAGGCAAACCTCAGGCACCTCCACCACCTGCCTCAGCTTCTCTAGCCAGCCAGTAGGCAAGTTTCCTATAGGTAGGCTGCTCCAACACCCCAGTCCCATCAGCTGGACCCTGTAAGCTATAAGTCCCCTCCAAAATCTCCTATCCTGCATGACCTCAGAAAACCTCTGAAACACAGACTACAAACACACAAAGGGGATCATGAGTTGAGTTACCACCTACACAGCAGGGTACTCAACTCTATAGGCTCTCCAAACCAGGCCAAACCACCCAGCCCATTCTACCACCTTCCTCAGCTTCCCTAGCCAGCCAACAGGGAATCTCCCTGAAAGTATGCTGCTCTAACACAAGCTTCCCATCAACTGAACCCTTCAATCCCTGTTGATTAAAATTTTTATTTTTCAACATTGTAGTCCTGTTTGTGTTGGATTAGACTGACGATATTTAAAAGGGTATCAGATTATAGTCTTATCATATGCATACTATGATAAGGGAAGAAAAAGTGGTCTTTAGAATCCTGCTGTCCTATGTTATTGTACTCCCAACTCTTCTGCCTCTTCCTTCAGGCAGTCCCTCTGCCTGGCTTCGCTTACTTTTCTCTATGTTATGGCCATACTTACTCCTCCTGCACGTACATCTCCTCCTCCTCCTCCTCCTCCTGTAGTCTGGGGTCCATATTTAGGAATTGGTTGTCCAACACCAGCAGGTTGTTTTCTACTGACAGGTTCCTGAGAGAGAGAGATGGATGACCAGGGAATGAGAAGTTAGAGAAGATAGTGAAGTTTGGGATCTGGCATGCTTACAAAAGCTGACTGATGGTACATCCAAGTTTATTACGAAATTCTACATCCTATATACAGTTTTCTGGAAAGGTAAAATGGAACAGTGTCAGCAAAAATTCTCATACAAGGGGATGAAGTCAACAGGAAGTTGATCAAGTAATGGTGCACAAAGATAACACAACAAGTGAGAACCAAACTGAGTACACAGAGGCCATAGGAATGAAAAGCATGGCCTTTCACGATGGGAAGACCAGGGTTCTAGGACCCAAACACACTGCCCCCATTAGGGACTGCTTCCAAGACACTGCTGGTCTTGTCAAGCATGTGCCTGGTTTTATACCAAGAATTAAGTTCTTTTTCTGTACATCTGTCTCTCAGAGAAAGCTGCAGACAAGTACAACAACAGGGTCTGAAGAATGAAAAAAGAAAGAAATACAAAAGAAAAATTTATAAAGGTACATTGGGTCTGAAATCCTGGAATTAAAGAGGCAAACAAAGAAGAGGCCAGGGTCAGAAGGAAAAGAGGCTTGACTATCTCACAAGCACTAAAAACTTGATGCATCTCTTGTAGGTATACATACACATCTCTATATAAACACATTTACAGATACATATATAGGTATTAAGTGACAAGTAAAGGCATAAAAGAGCAGCTATAAATGACAACACTAAAAAAAACATTTGAAGTAGAATTTGACACAGGTCTGAAATAAAATTGCACTGAACAAACAACCTGAGACTTTGAAACACAACTGCAGCTCTCATTACTCCATTCCATATAAATTGAATAGAAACCTTACATGTGGGAATGTCAAAAGACATTATATCGCAGAAATATAGAATACTGGAGTAGGAAGATGGTTTCAGTCCATCAATATAAGACCAAACCTGGCAAAACTAAAAAGACCTGCTCTTAAGGACAAATGAAGGGACATAGTTTTCAATTCACACAGGTAGCTAGGAAGGAACCCACATTCTAGAGGCACTCCTTATCCAACATTCACTCAGTTGAACTATTTATTCCCCTGATCTCCTGACCACTTTCACAGAGTTCTGCAAAATTCTCCGTGTTTGTGTGGTCCCCTCTTATCCTTAAGCTCTGGCTTTCATGGAAATAGGAGTTCTTTCACTATAATAACGAGGACATGGACCTGTATTTTCAAGAGGAAAACTCCTGATTCCATGCTTTATTTATTTACAAACACAGCCAATCATAATACATAGGGAACAGACAGTCATAAGTTTCAAGAGCAAAGCATACAAAAACCCTGACAAACACCATTCACCTGTCAAGAAGTCATAGACTGATGCACAGAAGACAGAAAAATAAAAGCAGCAACTCGGGTGGTTATTGAGGAAAAAGTAAAGATGTTTGAAGAACAAGACATCAAAATAGAGGCTGGTGAGAGGGTATCACTAGCATAATTCTTTACAACATCACTTGCATGGCCAAAGAGTCTTAGGAAATGAGAAAGGGCTAAAAGAAATGAGCCAACTCCCTGTCAAATTCATAAAACTCAGACAGAAAAAAACGCAGAAAGAGAGAACAACTCAGAGAGAGTGTGACTGTCAAAGAAATGAAAACACAGTGTAGACACAACCAGCGTGAACAGCTGATGGCTGGAAAGTAAGTACAACTGAGCCTGATCCTATGAGCTCTCTGATATACTAGATGTGTATGGACCACATGATGGATCTGCTAACCTGTACAATTCATATCTTTGAATAACCAACACGACTGATTCACACATCCATCCAGTTTATCACAGAGGAAGTATAAGAGCCATGGAATACCTTTTACACTCCCAGCACTGTATTTTATTCACAGAGCCTGATATCCTGACTACACATCTTCACCCAGTGTTTCTCCCTCTGCAGCAGGACTGGTAGTTTGGATGGAATAATATTTTCTTTCAATGGACTGTCTTCTTAATGGAATTTTTCTTTCAGCATCTACACATATTCTTAATATGTATCAGTGGGGATCATTCCCTCCATCTTCTATGCCCAGATAATGACATTCACCACCATGATGTGGAAAACTAATAAAAGCAAGGTTTTTTTTTCCTCAAAAAGACAAGCACAGATCTCTGTGCCTACAGCCTAGAGACAAAATCAGAACTCCTCAGAAGTGTCAAGGAGACCTCATCACATAGCTCTGAACTTCTCACAGACACATAGCAAACATCTTTATATGTAATAACATATACAAAAGAACAACAATATATAATACATAGTGAGCTCCAAATGTGAGTAAGAACACCACAAACAATATTTCTGGGCCATGCAGCCCACACCTACAGTGGAACTACTATGGAGGAAGCAGCAGGTGGACCATGAGCTCAGGACAGTCCAGCACAGGCGCCAGTTTCTAAGTTACATTCTCTTAGGAAAACAACAATGGCCCTTTTAATCCAACACTAGGGAGGCAGAGGCATGGGGATATCTGTGAGCTCGATGCCAGCCTGGACTATGAAGCAACTTCCCAACTACCATGGCTATTACACAGAGAAATCCTGTTCCAAAACACATAAATAAAAAATAAAACTAGAAAAAAAATGTCCACAGTGTACAGAGTGGTAGGCTCCTGAAATCACAGCACTATAGAGGCACCAGTCAGAGTATAAAGGCTCTCAGTCCTGTCAGGGATACAATAAGGAAATGTCACATGTTTTAGCTACAGAGATTTTGAAGCCTGACCTAGGTAATTTTAAAAGACACAGATTCAAATTAAAATGTAAAAAAAAAAAAAGACAGGACCTTAACAAAGAGAAGCATGCAAGAAATTGCAAATGTATATTAGAAAAAAAATCCTCAAGGATGGAAAAATTGTCAGGATATACAAGAAAAAAATCCTCAAGGGTCCATCTGCAAAATGATGTATGGTACAAAAGCTGCCATAGAGGTGCAATCAGAAACTTATACTGAGGATTCAGAAAACCAGCTCCAGGAAGATGTCCATGGGAATCTATATACCTCCAGTAAGTAGAAAGGCTTGTATTCCAAGAGACGCAGACATATAAAACACACACACACACACACACACATTGACGGGTGGTGGTGGTGCACGCCTTTAATCCCAGCACTCGGGAGGCAGAGGCAGGCAGATCTCTGTGAGTTCGAGGCCAGCCTGATCTACAAGAGCTAGTTCCAGGACAGGCTCTAGAAACTACAGGGAAACCCTGTCTCGAAAAACAAAAACAAAAAAAAAACCACTAAACTCATTCTCTCACACGTGCACACACACAGAAAGAGGGAGACAGTAAGAAAGGGAGGAGGGAGGGAGAGTTGGAGGAAGTAAGGGATAGAGAAGACAGACAGATTCAACCCAAAACTGATACAATAATTCAACGTTAATGATCACGATCTCTCAAGATAATACCACAGTGAAAGGATATGTGATATCTATACACTGAAATACATTAGTGGTAGCACTATGCTGTGCTGGACATAATAACGGAAATGATAATAATCCTTTATATTGTTAAAAGTAGAAACTGATAGAATATTAACTCCTGATCTGCCCAGGATCATCAATTGCAACAGGAACATACTCTCTGCTACAATACTTCTACTCTAAAAGTATACCCTTAAAAATCAGATACCTGGATCCTATGAATGGGACCTTGTAAGCTACAAGTTCCACTCTACCCACAAACCCTCCTTTCCCCGCGACCTCAGAAAAATTCTGAAACACAGGCTGCAAATACACGGAGATGTCTAAGAGGTGAGTGCCAACCCACCTGGTATGGCACTCCACTCTCTAGGCCCTCCATGCCAGGCTAAAACCCTGGGCACCTCTACCACCTGCCTCAGCTTCTCTAGCCAGTCAGCAGGCAAGCTTCCTACAGGTAGGCTGCTCCAAGCCACCCATCCCATCAATTGGACCCTGTAAGCTAAAAGTCCCACTCTGCCCCAACCCCTCCTAACCCACGTGAAATCAGAGTAACTTTGAAACACAGGCTGCAAATAAAAAGAGAGGACCATAAATTAAGTAACCACTGACTAACTGGGGTACCTCACTCTCTAGGCCCTACATACCAGGGCAAAACACTGGGCCCCTTCTCCCACCTGCTTCAGTTTCTCTAGCAAGCCAGCAGGGAATCTTCCTGCCTGTAGGCTGCTCTAATACAGCTATCCCATCAACTCTACTCTGTAAGGTACACATCCCACTCTGTCCCCAAGCCCTCCTATCCCCCCAGGACCTCAGTAAAACTCTGAAACATGGCTGTAACTATACAGAGAGAAGACTAAGAGGTGAGTGACCACCCACACAGCAGGACACTCCACCCTTTAGGCCCCATCCCATCAATTGGACCTAGTAAGTTACAAGTCCCTCTCTGCCTCCAAGCACTCCAATCTCCCACGAGCTCAGAAGAACACTGAAGCACAGGCTGTAACTGCACAGAGAGGGCCAAAAGAGTGAACCAACCAAGAGAGTGGACCAAAAGAACAGGCCAAGAGAGATCTCAGTGGTTCCCAATAATACCAAAGGAGGATCCATCCTTCCACTGTATGCAAGAAAAACACCTCAACCTCAATGACAGACATTATCTCAGAGTAAAACGTTGGGAACAGAAACAAGTAGCTGTAGCTATCATAACAACCCCCAAAATGGATTTCAACCCCAAAAATATAGAGAGAGAGGCAGTCCACTCTCTATATATCTAGTCAACATAGTTCTTAAAGATCTGGTTAGAGCAATAAAAGACAAAAAGAGATTAAGGGGATTCAAATTGGAAAGGAAGGAGTCAAATTTGTTATTTCTAGATAATATGATAGTATATATAAGTGACCCCAAAATCTCAACCAGGGAACTCCTACAGCTGAAAAATACCTTCAGTAATATGGCAGGATACAAGATCAACTCAAAACATCAGTAGCAATCCTATATACAAATGATAACGAAACTGAGAAAGAAATCAGAGAAACATCACCATTCACAATACCACAAATAACATAAAATATCTTGGGGTATAACTACCCAAAGAAGAGAAAGACCTCTTCAACAAGAATTTTAAGTCTTTGAAGAAAGAAATTGAACCAGATTCCAGAAAATGGAAAGATCGCCCATGCTCTTGGATAGGTAGGATCAACATAATAAAAAATGGCAATCCTACCAAAAACAAACTACAGATTCAATACAATCCCCATCAAAATCCCAACACAATTATTCAGAGACATTGAAAGAACAATACTCAAATTGATATGGAAAAACAAAAAACAAGTATATCCTAATCAACCCTGTACAATACAGGAACTTTCAGAGGAAACGCCATCTCTGACATCAAGCTCTCTTATAGAACTACAGTAATGAAAACAGCTTGGCATTAGCATAAAAACAGACAGGTTGGCCAATGGACTGGAATCGAAGACCTGGATGTTAATCCACAAACCTAAGAACACCTGATTTTTGACAAAGAAACTAAAATTACACAATGGAAGAAAGAGTATCTTTAACAAATGGTGCTGGCATAACTGGATGTCAACATGTAGAAGAATGAAAATAGATCCATATCTATCACCATGCACAAAACTCAATACCAAATGGATTAAAGACCTCAATATAAATCCGACTCCACTGAACCTGATAGAAAAGAAAGTGGGGAGTAGCAATCAAATATGGGCACAGGAAACCACTTCATAAATATAACTTGAGTAGCAGAGACACTGAGAGCAACAATAAAAAAATGGGACCTCCCAAAACTGAGAAACTTCTATAAAGCAAAGCATACAATCAATAAGACAAAAAGGCAGCCTACTGAATGGGAGATCTTCACCAACCCCACATAAGACAAAGGTCTGATCTCCAAAATATAAAAAGAACTTAAGAAATGAGACATATAAATCGTAAATAATCCAATTAAAAAATAGTATACAAATCTGAACATAGAACTTTCAACAGAAGAGTCTCAAATGGCTGAAAGACACTAAAGAAATGTTCAACACCCTTACCCATCATGCAAATGCAAATCAAAATGACTCTGAAATACCATCTTACACAAGTCAGAATGGCTAAGATCAACAACACAGATGATAGCTTATGCTGGACAGGAACAGTCCTCCATTGCTGGTGGGAATACAAACTTGTACAACAACTCTGGAAATCAGTATTGCAATTTCTCAGTAAATTGGGATTCAACCTCTTTCAGGACTCAACAATATTACTTTTGGGCATATACCCAAAGGATGCTGAATCATACTACAAGGATATTTGTTCAACTATGTTCATAGCAGCATTATTTTTAATAGACAGACCTGGAAACAACCTAGATACCCCAAAACTGAATAATGGATGAAGAAAATGTTGTACATTTACACAATGGAGTACTATTCAGCGATAAAAAACAAACCAATGACATCTTGAAATTTGCATGTAAAATGGTGGAACTAGAAAAACCATCCTGAGAGACGTAACCCAGACCCAAACAGCTGTACATGATATGTACTCACTTATGAGTGGACACTGACTGTAAGGCAAAGGATAACAAGCATATACACAGTCCACTACCCTAAAGAAGTTGAGTAACAAGATGAACCGTAATAGAAACATATGTAGACCCCTGGGAGGGAAATGGACATTATCTCCTGACAAAATTTGGATTATGGTAGTGGGATGAGAAAGGAAGGGGAAAGACAGGGAGAGGAAAGAAGGGAAAAAGGGAGGGAAAACTTAAGGAAATGGGATAGTCAAAATGGAGGAGGGCAGAGATGGAGAACAAAGAAAGATATTTGATTGAGGGAAAAATTATGGGCCTAGCAAGAAACCTGGCACTAGAGAAATTCTGAGGAATCCACAAGGATGACTAACTAAGACCCTAAGCAATAGAGAAGAGGGTGCCCAAACAGGCATTGCCCGGGAGTCAGATTGATGACCGTCTTAAATGTCACCATAGAATACTCAGGTAGCAACAGATGGAAACAGAGACACAGACCCACAGTGGAGCACTGGGTTGAGCTCCCAACATCCAGTTGAACAGTTGGAAGAATTAGAATATGAGCAACCAGGTCAGGACCATGATGGGAAACGCACTGAATCAATTTATGTGAGATAATGGGAGCTCACCAATTCCCAACAGACTAGGAAGGAAACAGCATAGGACCAAACTAGATCCTCTGAACGTGGGCGCCAGTTATATGGCTGGGGAAGACTGAAGGGCCACTGGCAGTGGGACCAGGATTTATCCCTATAGCTTGTACTGGCTTTTTGGAAACTAGTCTCTGAAGATGGATATCTCACTCAGCCTAGATATAGTACGTAGGACCTTGAAACTTCCCCAGAGCAATGTGCCTTACCCTCTCCGAGAACTGGATGGCTATGAGGTAGATGAGAAGGTAATGGGAATTGGAGGAAGGGAAGAAGTGTGAACTGAAAATAGTATGTAAAAAAATAAGATAGTTTTTCCATTTATTAAATATACAATAAGAGTATATATCATAAAAGTCCAGAGACCATCTAAGAATGTGGAAAACATTAAGAAAAGCAGAGGTAAGAAAACAAAAGGAAAGTGGAAAAGGTTCTAAAGAGGAACAGAATGAAAAGCTAGAATGGGTATTATTAAGTGGAAAACAGAAAAGCTATGGGTAAGCTGGAAAGGGCTGGAGGTATTGGAAGTACAGGTAAGCAATTGGGAAGAAAGGTAAAGGAACTGAACACTTCCATAGTCAGAAATGGAATAGGACAGGAAGGTGGGAGAGGGAGAAAGAGAAGGGAGGGACTCCGAAAGCCTGAAAAAGGGAAAAGAGAAAAACGGAAAGGTACAGGGAAGGAGAAAGGAGGTTGGAAAGACAGAAGAGGGGTGATCA
>PVIU01034519.1:0-11263 GCA_004026605.1 Ondatra zibethicus | reverse complement strand
TTCTCTCTCACACACACACATATATTTTCTCTCTCTCTCTCTCTCTCTCTCTCTCTCTGTCACACACACACACACACACACACACACACACACACACAGACTTTCCCAGTACACCTTCTTCTGGCTTTCCCCAAGATTATAAATGTGGAGTTTTATCTGAGCCTATGTGCACCTGACGTCACAGTTCTTAGCACTGCCAGTCTTTCTGGTGCCATCTGCAGCACACGTTTGCTCCACTGAATTCAGAACACTAAATAGGAATGGCATGGTTGTGCTTGCCGCTCAGCAGTCTAAACACTGTGTGTTTCAACAAAATAGGAAGATGCTTGCACAGTGTTCTATTGAGGTTTTTCTTTCTATGAGTCCCTCGTGCTTTAAGAGCTAGTTGGTCAGGGAAATTTTTTAAGTTGCATGTTCCTTGGGAAACCAATTTATCCAACATTTCATATAGCTGGGATGCAGAGTTGAACAATAAAAATATGATTTCTTCTCAGTACTGCCCTTTAAATGACATGGTTCCATTTAGAAGTACCATAACACTTGGTATATGAGAGTTATAACTTTCAAATCCATTGCCATTGTAGACACGATGGTGGGAGATTCTGATTATTTTGACATTCAATAGATTCGACCTTTTTAATGATGGTTTTGTTTGGCAAACCAGAGTTACCAGCATCGGAGTTGCTCAGCTGGCCAGGATACATGTGTGCCCTAAGCTGGTTTCCAGTTCCTCTTCTTTTCCCAGGTGGGGCATGGCCACCTGGACTCAGCTATTGCTGCGGACCTGCCTTGAGGCCATGGGCCCTGTGTATTTCCTACAAACACGTCTGGTGTTTAGGCCCAGAGCAAGCGAGAGGCAAGTGAGTCTGCGGGGCCTGCTTGTTCACAGCAGCCTTATCAGTTGTTGATGAGACCCTGTCTAGGCTCACAGACAGACCGTTTCCTCCAGTCCCAAGCCCGAGCCTGCTGTGGAGCCAGAAGAAGGTGATAAGCCCCCCGAGAAGATTTTTTAGGAGCCTGCCTATCTTTCACACCAAGTCGCCAGTGTACATTTTCCATGGTCGCCATTTACAGATAGGGTGGCTGCTCTGGATAAGGCTGGGAGCGGAGGTAGACGGAGGTCATTAAAGAGAGCAAATGGCTTTCCAATTAGCTTCCCATAGGAGTTCTTGAGGATCCTGCAAGCTTTGTTGGCACTTAACTACCTTTCTCTCTCTCTGTGTCTCTCTCTGTGTCTCTCTCTCTGTGTCTCTCTCTGTATCTCTCTCTCTGTCTCTCTGTCTCTGTCTCTCTGTCTCTGTCTCTGTCTCTATCTCTCTCTCTCTCTAACCGGACCTCAGCCATGGGGAACATTCTGTCTAAGTCTGTAGGCAGGAAGGGTGTGGCAACAGGACCGGCCTGTCTGCCACAGAGGAGCCCCAAGGAAAGACCAGTGCCAGATACCATGGGATTAGAGGAACTAGGTTTGTGAGCCTAATTGTTGGCTTCTTAAAGTCTCCCTGAATGCATTTCAACAATGCCCAAACCGGAGATTGCCAGAAGGTAGGCTTCCGCTCCAGGGCCCTGAAAAGCATCTCCTCCCCGGACTCTAGCACTGGAAATGAGCGATGGCGCAGCTCCACTGCAGACCAACAGCGTACACAGGAAGCGGAATGAGGCCTGCGCACCTCATTTAGACTGTGCATTACCTTGGCTTCGTGTTTGAACAAGTAAATATGTGTTCAAGAGTAACAGAGAGAGCAGATACTGAAAACTAGCAAATGTGGAGACTGACTATTTACTGTCTCCATTGCCAGGAAGAACTCGCTGAACTGTTTTTTTCGTGTGCTTGCAGAGTTCAGTCACACGCCCAGGCCACACACCTCCCAGGGGGCAGAGCTGGATGTTCAGCTGATCAGCTCTTTCTTCTGCCTATATGTTCTGCTTGAGGGGTTTTCACTGTCTGGGTTTGTCCACAGGTCCCCTGAGCAGACCCGGCATGCAACCAGTCCAGTGATTTGAAACTAGAGAAAGCTTTGGTGAGAGGACTCTGGTGGGGATGGGCTGGTGGAAGGTTGACAGGTGTGAGGACCGCATGAGGCTATTTTATGTCTGCCATCTGAAAGATCACACCCATTCTTGACTGACATTTCCCAGATGACACACCAGACTGTTGCCCATGCTTTGAAGCACACTCTTCCTGTTGCCACTTACATTGTAATAGTGCCAGGTTTCTCAGTTACCTCTATACAGAGGGCAGTCTGCTACCAGTTCATGTATTTGGGTGAGGTGATGCTTGCATAGCCAAGAGGCAGGCAGAGAGTGGACAGTGGGTAGTAGCTGTGGTGTTCAGCTATCACTATTGTTTCTGGGAAATAGTGGTGGCATGAGAAGTGACTGAACCATTCACTGCAGCAAGAAATATATCGGCAGAGTGAAAAGTGGGCAACTGAACGGACAGGGCTTATATAAATCTCCCAGCCAGTCTTGAGAAGTGCTCCCTGCCTGGGAGCACTTCGTAGTTAGAGGCAGCATGCCCATTCCCTGCTTTTGAAGAGTTGGCATTTCCTCATGGATTTTATACACCCTCAGAAACTTATTTGTGGAGTAGGTCTAATGCCATTCCATTCCCCCTGGAAGAAACAAAGAATTGGTGGCCTGGAGAGTAGGCACCTAGCACCAATGATTATCTTCCGGCCTAGTTTCCTCAAGACAACCTCAGGCAAGACCACCAACTACCCACCCTGCAGGCAGAACTCCACCCAAGGTGGCTTGTTTGGTTGACTCTGAGGGTGGAAATGGGAGGCCTAGCCTTCGCTCCAGATGTCAGCGTTATTGTCCACTGGACTCCATGATCATCCCAGGCAGCATTTTTCTATCAACAATTTGGGGTACAGCTAAAATGTTCACCACATTACTTGGAGACCCCACGAACACTTTCAAACTTTGGGAATAGACTGCCTCTAAGGTCACCTCAAGAATCATTTTCCGGCTGGGTGGTGGTGGCGCATGCCTTTAAACCCAGCACTCGGGAGGCAGAGGCAAGTGGATCTCTGTGAGTTCGAGGACAGTCTGGTCTACAAGAGCAAGTTCCAGCATAGACTCCAAAGCTACAGAGAAACCCTGTCTCAGAAAAACAAGCTGATTTTCTGACTTCAGTAGCGTTGCTCGTCAGTACAGTGCTGGCAGTGCCGTTAGTGACTTCTATGTTGGTGGAAGACCGAGACGTTGGCAAATCTGATTTCTTTAGACTAATAACCAGGCCTGACTGGGAAGGGTGGTGTGCATAAGTCTGCTTATTCTATTGGTGAGGAAATAGAACAAGGTAAGTCTCACAGCACTCTAGGGAACTTGGTCCTAGAAGAGTCTGACCACACTGTCACCGTCCTCTACCTGTCCATTCCCAGCTTTGTACTCTGCTGTATGTAATTTGCCTCATGGTGACAGCAAGACAATGTTTAAGCATTCCTAGGGACCATCTGTCTGTGACTCAATCTCTTCCCCTGAGCACAGATGTTGACCATGAGGCGTTCACCTGCTCTTCCTTATGGCTTAGCACTGTCCCCAGGTGTCTCTCTCAACAAGATGGAATGTGACTGATGGCTCCCTGGAAAGCCCCATTACTTTAGTTACTATGTGTCCTAGGGTTTACAAGCCTTCCTTTTAGGAATTTTTTGCCAAGAAAACCAAGAAATAGAAATTACACATTAGAAAGATAACAAAAGGCATAATTTTATTTTTCTTGAGATGAAAGCAATCTCATGATCTTCTTTGATGACAGAGTCCTCTGTACCCTTCATCAAATCAACTAGAAAGGCAGTTACCCACCATTTCAAAATGCACTGATTTTTTTTAAGTAAGATAAATAATAATAGTGTAAACAAGATTTTTAAAAAATATTATTTAACTTTATTTTATGTACATTGGTGTGGAGGTAATAGGTCCCCTGGAACTGGTACCACAGACAGTTGTGAGCTGCCATGCAGGTGCTGGGAATTGAACCCTGGCCCTCTGGGAAAGGAGCCAGTGCTCTTAAACTTTGAGTCATCTCTCCAGCCCTTGTAAACAAACTTTTATCAGAAAAGTCTTTCAAAAGTAGATTTCAGAGTCCATAGCAGTAGGGCCAGTCATATCTGTCACTCATACCCAAACCAGGGTTCCTTGCAGCTTGTGTCCTGGAACCGCCCAGGCCTGAGATCTGCCCAGAACCTGGATTTAGCAATCAGACTCCCAAAAGTTTGCCTCAGAGCTCCATTGGGACCTCCAGGCTTGACCTGTCATTCACAAGATCACATCCAAGCCATCTAGCCCAAGGTAAGGGGCAAACACAGTTCTGCCCTCAGACCCTGAGTACTATTTTGGTGGATATAACCATGGACTTCCAGGCTCCCTGGAGCTCTTGGTCTTCACCTCCTGGATATATGGGGGCTTTTGCAACTGTGAAAAAGGCAGGCGACCTGCTTTTCTTGTCCAGAGTTTGTTGAGTTGCTTTCAGTGAGTGTCCAAAATGGATTTTTTTTTTGATGCTCAGGCCATAGAGAGTTTCCCTTCCTCTAGCTGAAGTAATTTCAGAAATTAAACATTTATCTTTAAAAATCCATGTAATCTCTGGCAAGGTAATGAATTAGTACCTTTAATCCAAGCCCTTGAGGCAGAGGCAGAGGTAGGCAGATCAATTTGTAGGTAAACCAAGCAACCCAAATTTCATCAATGAATAAATGGACACACAAGACGTAGATGGTGCATTCAATAGACTATTACTCAACCTTAAGGAAAGATGAAAGTTCCAGCACATGGGGATACATAAGTAAAGTCTGAGGACATCGTGCTAAGTGAAATAAGCCAGGCACCAAAGGACAAACATTGCGCGACTCCACTTAAGTGAGGCACTTAAAGCAATCAAACTCATGGAGTCAGAAAGCTGAATGATGGTTTCCAGGGTCTCTGGGCGGGGGAGTGGGCGTTTAATGCATGTGGAGTGTTCATTTTTATGAGAAGGTTCTGGAGACAGATGGCAATGGTCGCACAACAGTGGTGATGAACTTAATGCACCAAACTAAACACTTAAAATGATTCATTGTACAGTGTATGTACGCTGCACACTCAAAGCACATGGTACAGTGTATGTACGCTGCACACTCAAAGCACATGGTACAGTGTATGTATGTTGCACACTCAAAGCGCGTGGTACAGTGTATGTATGCTGTACACTCAAAGCATATCTGTATCATGTGCACATGTGCCATCTCTTGACTACGGATTTTCAGCAGAAATGCTAGCTCGCTCCCCAACACCAGGGGCAGTGTCATAGGCACCAAGGGCCAGGCTTGCTGTGAGGCAGACGGCAGAGTTCAACAGCCTGCTGTCAGGGTCCCTGATGTCCAAGAGGATCAGCAGAGGCTTTTTCCTGGGTTCATGTTCTTGGCAAAGTGATAATGCTTGTAATTAGCGCAGTGACCCATGTGCAGACATCCAGACAAGCCAGGCTTTCATGTTGGGATAGAGTGGAGGCAGGACTAGAGCTCCTGGCAGCCAGCTAGGGTAGATCCTCACTCAGAACAGCCCCTAAGACACGGGGGACAGGAAGGAAGGGGGGGCCCAGATAGAGAAGGCATGATGACAATGTTTTGTTGACAGAAAGATTTGAGACCAACTTCTAAAGTTAGTGACATCTTGATCTCATTACTAGAGAGCAGTGAAGGGGATTAATTTAGAGACTTCTGCTTGTTCCCTGTCCAGGGAGTATCGGGAGTATCTTTCCTCTCCTCCTCTCCCTCCCTTTCCCTTTCCTTCTCCTCTCCTCTCCTTTCTTATCCTCTCTTTTCCTCTCCTCTCTTCTTCACCTTCCCCCTCCCTCTTCCCACAAATACCTTATCAAATGATTGAAAGCAAATAGGGAGACCCTCACCTATAACAATGTGACATCCATCCTTTCCTCTTTGCAGCAATAGGCCCTCTATTGGTGAAGGCTGTCACTAATGACACCTGGAATGTTGTAGTGGGTTCAAAATGGTGGTTCCCCAAACACCTACATACACCTAGACTTTATTTGCAAAAAGGGTCATGCAGAGATATTGAAAGGTTTCAGAATGAGATCATCTTGGATGTTCCAGGCAATCCCTAAATTCAGTTCCAGGTGTCCATATAAAACGACAGGATGGTGAGGATTCAGGGAAGGCTCAGTGAGGATGTACATGGAAAGAAAGGGTGCAGCCATATCCCCAGGAGCCACCTAGAGCCACCAGTAGCTGAATGAGGTGATGAAGGATTCTGGGCTTCTGGGAAAAAACAAATTCCTCCTGTTTAAAGCCACTTAAGTTTATAATCCGCTGAAGCAACTAGAAGGCATGAATCTAAATCCCACACTCAGAACCACTATGGCAGTCTCCTCCAGTGCCGAGTCCCAGCTGCTGGACCTCGGGAACTCTTTTCATTAGGAAAAGCCATGGCTGGACTGTGCTGGAGCAGGGCCTCGGGAATGCTCGTGCACACATGCACCACCTGAGGAGCTGGTTGCAGGGCAAGCAGCGTCATCATGAGTTCCTCCTTGGATCCAAGATTCTGCATTGCTGGAATGCTTCTTGTCACACAGATGCTGCTACCCGCATGCCGCACTTTGAGCCCGCAGAGTCAGACAGGATGTCGACTTTCCAAAAGGAGCACAGTACCTACGAATGTGAGCTGTATCGTGCTGGGAGCTCCTAGCTAGCCGCCGGGCTAGGCCCTTTGTGCAAGCTAGCTTCATTTCGTGGGTTTCATTACAGTGGTTGTCCCACTGTGGCCAGTGTTTTACAGAATGTTGCTGTCCGTTAACACTAGGAGGCAGGAAGACAGGAATTAGCCTCACGAATCTCTATGGTTCACCTTCCTCATTGGCTAAATGAGGGAACCAGGGTTGCCTAAGTTCCTTCCAGCTCACTCTTTTTCTCTCACTGTGGAATCATTTTCAGATGACAGAATAGCCTGTCATGGGTGTCTGTTTCTGTCTTTCAGGTTCTGCTTGAAGCCATTATCCATATCCTCCATGCCAGTACCTACTGAAAGGGACTTGGTGATCTTTACCCATTGTTGCTGTGGTTTCCTTGGCAATAGTAGCCCTGGTGAAGTTGGTACACCTTTACCCATTGTTGCTGTGATTTTCCTCACCAATAGTGGCCCTGGCAAAGGGTGAACTTCTTCTTCACATCCAACACTATTCTTTTAGGTCAGGTCTGAGAATTAGACCCAAGGCCTGGAGCACGCCAAGTGCTCTGCCACTCGGCTGCATATGCCCTGTGCTGGGAACGGCTGATTCTCATGGAATACTTATTGCTGAGTCTTTCTGATCTGTCCTTTGTTTTGGAGGGGAATGTGCACCCCTACTCCGATGTGTGCACATGCATAGCAGTTAACCTCACTGACCTCATCCCTTTGGTTTGTTCCTGCTGAACTGGGCTCATTTAAACCTGGTGTCGAGGCCAGAGCAGGCAGCTGCACTGTGTCCCCTCATCATACACGGGGCTGCTGCTCTGTGGGCACAAAGTACCCACTGCCTGTATCAGAATGCCGCTCCCTTAATCACTGGGCTTTACGAAAAGCACCTTACTTTTCGGGATGACACCGCAGGGTTTTGTGACTCTGCTGGAAGGTGTCCTATAATCCCAGGCTGACAGTCATCTCAGAATAGCCATCTTCAAAAATCAAAAACCTGAGTTCCTCTGCTCACTTACTGCCTGGCCACACTCACCAACGCAAGTACTTACAAGACTTAGTTTTAAAAGAATGAAACAAAACAAAAAACACCCCTGCAGAGGCGGAGCCAGTGCTCGGTGGCTCCCTGGAAATGCTACTGCTTTCCACACACACCTGGGTGGCTCTGCACTCACCCCACAGAGCTGCACTGGGAGAGAGCTGCCGGAGATGGAAACACGGTAACCTGTCCAGTGTTACACTGGAGGGCGACCCGTAACCTCCTCCTTCATTCTACTGAACTTCATTTTGCTTTTCCTCACGGCCTCCCCTCATCTTTCTTCCCCTCACCCTCTCACTGAAACCTGTTTGGTGACAAAGCAAAATACCTCATCTCTGTGGACACTGATGGTTCTCACTCTGTAAGGTCTGTACACTCATGTATCTCAGCTTCTTGGTCACTTAGGCTTATACAGGATTTGTTTTGTTTTGTTGTTGTTTTTCTTTTTAGTTTAAGATAGGGTTTCTTTGTAGCTTTGGAGCCTGTCCTGGAACTAGCTCTTGTAGACCAGGCTGGCCTCGAACTCACACAGATCTGCCTGCCTCTGTCTCTGAGTGCTGGGATTAAAGATGTGCACCACCACTGCCCGGCTACGAGGCTCTTTTCAATCACCTGACGTTTGCCCCGCTTTAGCCCTCACTGCATATTAACAAAAAGCTTTCCCATGGGCCCTTGGGAGATTGCTAGCCAGTCTCTTATCTGTGTTCTCAGATCATGGGACCCTGGGTGGCTCTCTATGCAGAAGATTTGGTCAGAGCTGGCAATAGCCTGGTTTCCAGTGCACACACCTTCCTCACTCTAGCCTTTACATGTAAACCCCAAGGGAATCTTCAATCAGGGGACCATGGATCCTGGACCAGAGAGGTCTATAGAGAGGATCAGCTCCTTCCCCAGTTTCAGTCTCCGTAAGTGAGGAAGGGCAAGGTCAGAGTGAGGGACAATGGAATCCGATCCCTGGAAAACAAGGCCAAGTAAGTGTGCTTAGGAGCCCAGCAGGAGCTAGTATCCTTGTAGGGCCCACCCCAACATGTACCAGCATTGTCGAGAAGGACAGGCTGCAGATCTGCTGGGAGACGTGGGTGTGAAGGGGCAGGGGTGGCGAGTTCTCAGCTGGGAGTGTGTGCTGTGAACTTGGGAGGGCATCCGCCACATCCTGCCACACTACACCCCGAGGGTCATGGCACTGTGTGAATTCCATTCACAAGTCCCTTTTTAAAAGGCAGAGTTGGCCTTCCTTGATGGAGAAGAGCCTCTCTGCGCTCCCCAGGCACATGGGAGACATTGATGTCACCCACTCCCTGCCACTTTCTTGCCTGTTTTCCCGTCTCCACATCCTGTGCACAGGTGCTGAAGGTTTCTTACCTGTGAACATCAGTGTGTGATACTGAAAGTGACGTAGCATAGCAACGGATCCAATAAAGCTCTTGGGGGGGGGGAAGTGTACCTTCACCATGAGGCACAGGCAAAATTTCCGTAAGACACCAAGATCACTAAACACAGAAGAAGGAGAAGGAGGAGGAGGAGGAACTAAATTGGAATTCAACAAAGTTACCATTTTTATTCATTTAAAGATACTATTAGAAAAACAAAAGCACCAAAGACTGAGAAAAACTTTCTAATGTGTGTAGCTACAGAAGACATATTAGAACACATAGGAACTCATTCAGGACAGCAATAAAAAGATAAATCAGTATAAAATTAGCTAAAGGCTTGAGTAGTCACTCTCCAGACACATAAATAATCTGTAAGCATATGTAATGTGCGCAAAGGCTACAATCACAAAGACTGACTGCATCAAAAGTATGTCAAGTGAATGTAGAAAAGCAGAAGCTGCCTATATTTCTAGTAGGAGAAGGTTTTAGCTTGTGTCCTGTTGATGTGATAAAACCCTGTGACCAAATCAACTTGGGGGAGAAATGGTTTGTTTGCCTTGCTTCAGCATCACAGTCCAAGGAAGTCAGGGCAGGAATTCAAGCAAGGCAAGAGCCTGGAGGCAGGAACTGGAACAGAAACAGAAACAGAGAGCTGCTTACTGACTTGCTCTCCGGGTAACACTCTGGTTTCTTATACAGTCTAGGGCTACCTGCACAGGGATGCCACTGTCCACAGTGATCTGGGACCTCCCAAATCAAGCCTTGCTCAAGAAAAATGTCCCCATGGGCTTGCCTTATGCTAGTGTGATGGAAGGGTTTTCTCAACTGAGGTTTCTTCTTCCCAGATGACCCTCACTTGAGTCAAGATGATGAAACACTAATCAGTGTAGAGAACAAACTGGTATATCCACGTGGGTCAACTGTATCAGTTAGCTTTTGAGAAAACAATTACAGCATGGCTCACTAAGTCTACTTCTAAGTATTATTTATCTGAGGGAAACAAAAATGTGTCCATACCAAGACTTATTCAAGAATGTTCACAAATGTCATATCAATAGCCCAAAACAATTGAAATGTTTATTGGTTTTGGAGATGAAGAGTGGATCACAAGATGGTTGTGAAGACTCATCTCTCGTAGTAGAGAGAACACGTAGCAACTGTAGGGATGTTAACTGTTTGTGCTGCTGCTAATGGATGAATAACTCCTGGTACAGTAATAGAATAATACCAACAGTTTAAATGATTCCCAACATACACAAAAATATAACTGAATCTAGAAAGCATATATACCAGACACAAATGATATTTTGTGTGTGATTCTATTTACATAAAGTTGTAGAACTTGCAAAAATAGTCTGGAGTTACAGAACTAAAATAATAGTTTTTTCTTGGTTGTGGTGTTGGGAGAGCCAAAGGGATAGAAATATTGTTGGCCTTAATGTTGGCTATAGGATACACTGGATCAATGGGTTTCCCTGTTAAGATGCTGCTTCTGAGCTAATATAACCTCGCCTTACCTTCTGGGACCATCAGACAGAACAGCCCACATCTGCTGTCCCCACTGGCACTGCCTTTGGCTGAAGGAAACTTTTGTGTCTGGTCACTTCCCTTACAGAGGCGGAGCTATGACTAATGATGTCCCAAGGGCCAAGTCTCCTGCCCATGAGAGCCTCTGAATGAGACATCGTCTCCAAAGTCCCCATGGTGCTTCCCAAGACCTCGTGCGAGGCAGCTTCTCTCCATCCCCAGCCCTGCCTCTGCTTCTTCAGTGTGCCATCCGGAGGATGTGCAGAAAACTCTGCCTATAACAGAAAACAGAACCAAAAGTAGTCCCAGGACAAGGGCTTTTAAATGGAATTTTGAAGCAAAAGGAGTGGCTGCAGGGTGACAATGGGGTCCATCCGCAGTGCAGGGAGAGAATGAGCTGCAGGGTGACAATGGGGATCCATCCACAGTGCAGGGAGAGAATCCGCTATAGGATGACAATGGGGATCCATCCGCAGTGCAGGGAGAGAATCAGCTATAGGGTGACAATGGGGATCCATCCGCAGTGCAGGGAGAGAATGAGCTGCAGGGTGACAATGGGGTCCATCTGCAGTGCAGGGAGAGAATCAGCTATAGGATGACAATGGGGTCCATCCGCAGTGTAGGGAGAGAATCAGCTATAGGGTGACAATGGGGA